>CM038141.1:130866769-131108373 GCA_021437245.1 Aegilops speltoides
TGATTAACTTACAGCTCGGCTAAGGGTTGGCCCATTTGCGGGCATGGCGCGGTGAGGCGCCCTTCGGGGTAGGGCCCCCAGGTGAAGTTTTCTTCCCTTGTCTAGGCACCTCCGTATCCAAGTCTTCGGAGGCGGCCCTCTTCTTCCCGCGGGGGGAGGAGACCGTAGATTCCCCTCCCCGATTATCCTCCTTTGCGGAGGTAGTAATTCCCTTGGTTTGGATGTGCAATGTGTGAAGCTCTGCTTCTCTGTTCTTCCCTTCGTCTTTCCCCGAGGGCACTTGACTTAGCACACGACTAAGCATCCTGGCTATGGCAGGACTAGGCGAGCCTTCGGGAAGTGGTGCCGGACACCTGATTCTCTCCGCCTAGCTGAGCCATTCCTGGCCGCGGACGGTTTTTAGAATAATGTTATGATAAATATAAACAAAGTGTTCGGTTTCTGGGTTACTTACTTGGGTATCTGGGCGGTTGCAGCTCAGGCCCACATCCTCGGTGGTGTCCGAACACTTTACTTGTGGTCCGATGAATAACTTACACATCCCTTCAAGCGTCATGCCGAAGAAGTGCCAAATAGTCTGCGGACCTTCTGGGTTGAACTCCCACATCCAGAGAGACCGACGTTTGCATGGCAAGATCCGGACTAGCATTACCCGAATTACGATGACAAGACTAATGTCCCTCTCAAGAAGCTCCTGAATGCGGCTCTGCAATGTTGGTACGTCATTAGCAGCCCCCAATCCAGTCTCACATTGGCCCATGACGCCAGTTGAGGCGGAGAGCCTAACCGGAAGTTGGGGGCATCCACCCACTTTGTGCCTGTGGGAGCCATGATGTAAAACCACCTCCGCTGCCATAGATCGGACACATCCGGGAAGAAGCCCTCTGGCCATGGGGCGTCGGTGTTTCTGCTTATTACAGCGCCTCCGCACTCTGCGCGTCGCCCCTCAATCACCTTCGGCTTTACATTGAAGGTATTGAGCCATAAGCCGAAGTGCAGGGTGATGTGGAGGAAGGCTTCACACACGGCGATGAACGACGAGATGTGAAGGATGGAGTCCGGAGATAGATCATGAAAATCTAGCCCGTAATAAAACATCAGCCCTCTCACGAGGGGATCAAGGGTGAAGCCTAAGCCACGGAGGAAGTGAGAAACAAATACGATGGTCTCATTGGGCTCGAGAGTAGGAATGACCTGCCCTGGAGCGGGAAGCCTGTGCTTGATGTCGGCGGTCAGATATCTGACCTCCCTAAGCTTCGCAATGTCCTCCTCCGTGACAGAGGAGGCCATCCACCGGCCTTGAAGGTTGGATCCGGACATGATTGAAGATCCGAAGTGCTAAGCTTGGGCTTCGGGTGTTGGAACTCGAGATGCGGAAAGGCGCAAGCATGGTAGGAAAGAGGGATAGGCCTCGGCCCCTCTATAAAGGGGGTGAATATCAAGCATCCTCGGCGTGACCACTTGGGACTTGCCTAAAAACACAGATTCATACCAACAGGCGTCGTGGGGTTGCCCGCGCCCATATTAATGGAGGATCCCGCAATAAGGGGAACATGATCTCTGCTTCGACAAGGCGTGCCAATAAAACCGCCTCACAACGCGTGTTGGGGCAGGCCGAGAAAAACAGTTTCGTATTGGGCCAAGTCGCTGCGTAAGGGCACACTGTACAAAAAAATTGTCAGCAGATTAGATTTGTAAAGTGTTATGCTCTCTACAGAGGTGTGCAGAAATTATCTCGCAGAGCCGGACACGATCCTCAGTGTACTTTGGAGTATTCGGAGACGGAACCCGCCTTGCAATGCCGAAGACAATCTGCGCGCCGGACTCATCATCATTGAAGCCTGGTTCAAGGGCTACTAAGGGAGTCCTGGATTAGGGGGTATCCAGACAGCCGGACTATATACTTTGGCCGGACTGTGGGACCGTGAAGATACAAGACTCAAGACTTCGTTCCGTGTTCGGATGGGACTTTCCTTTGCGTGGAAGACAAGCTTGGCGATCCGGATGTTAGATCTCCTTCTTTGTAACCGACTCTGTGTACCCCTAGCCCCCTCCGGTGTCTATATAAACTAGAAGGTTTAGTCTGTAGGACAAGAACAATCATAATCATCATAGGCTAGCTTCTAGGGTTTAGCCTCTACGATCTCATGGTAGATCAACTCTTGTAATACTCATATCATCAAGATCAATCAAGCAGGAAGTAGGGTTTTACCTCAACCAAGAGAGCCCGAACTTGGTTAAAACATTGTGTCCCCTGCCTCCTGTTACCATTAGCCTTAGACGCACAGATCGGGACCCCCTACCCGAGATCCGCCGGTTTTGACACCGACAGAAGGAAATCCTTGAATTCATTGCACATCTTTACCTTTGGGGACATGTGTTGGGGAACGTAGTAATTTCAAAAAAATTCCTACGCACACGCAAGATCATGGTGCTGCATAGCAACGAGAGGGGAGAGTGTGTCCATGTACCCTCATAGACCGTAAGCGGAAGCGTTAGCACAACGCGGTTGATGTAGTCGTATGTCTTCACGATCCGACTGATCAAGTACCGTATGCACGATACCTCTGAGTTTAGCACACATTCAGCTCGATGACGTCCCTCGAACTCCGATCTAGCCGAAATTTGAGGGAGAGTTCCGTCAGCACGACAGCATGGTGATGACGATGATGTTCTACCGGCGCAGGGCTTCGCCTAAGCACCGCTACGATATTATCAAGGTAGATTATGGTGGAAGGGGGCACCGCACATGGCTAAGATATCTCAGGGATCAATTGTTGTGTCTCAAGGGGGTGCCTCCCTGATGTCTACTACACAACCTTCTTCTTGTAGACGTTGTTGGGCCTGCAAGTGCACAGGTTTGTAGGATAGTAGCAAATTTCCCTCAAGTGGATGACCTAAGGTTTATCAATCCGTAGGACGCGTAGGATGAAGATGGTCTCTCTCAAACAACCCTGCAACCAAATAACAAAGAGTCTCTTGTGTCCCCAACACATCCAATACATTGGTAAATCGTATAGGTGCACTAGTTCGGCGAAGAGATGGTGATACAAGTGCAATATGGATAGTAGATAAGGGTTTTTGTAATCTGAAAATATAAAAAGAGCAAGGTAACTAATGATAAAAGTGAGTGTAAACGGTATTGCAATGATAGGAAACAAGGAATAGGGTTCATACTTTCACTAGTGCAAGTTCTCTCAACAATAATAACATAGATAGATCATATAACAATCCCTCAACATGCAACAAAGAGTCACTCCAAAGCCACTAATAGCGGAGAACAAACAAAGAGATTATGGTAGGGTACGAAACCACCTCAAAGTTATTCTTTCGGATCGATCTATTAAAGAGTTCGTACTAGAAAAACACCTTAAGACACAAATCAACCAAAACCCTAATGTCACCTAGATACTCCATTGTCACCTCAAGTATCCGTGGGCATGATTATACGATATGCGTCACACAATCTCAAATTCATCCAACCAACACAAAGTACTTCAAAGAGTGCCCCAAAGTTTCTACCGGAGAATCAAGAAAACGTGTGCCAACCCCTATGCATAGGTTCATGGGCAGAACACGCAAGTTGGTCACCAAAACATACATGAAGTGGCACGTGATATCCCATTGTCACAACAGATAAACACGGAAAGACATACATCAAGTGTTCTCAAATCAAAGGCTCAGTCCGATAAGATAACTTCAAGAGGGAAACTCAATTCATCACAAGAGAGTAGAGGGGGAGAAACATCATAAGATCCAACTATAATAACAAAGCTTGCGATACATCAAGATCGTGCCATAGAGAGAACACGAGAGAGAGAGAGAGAGAGAGAGAGATCAAACACATAGCTACTAGTTCGTGGGCATTATTATATGAAGCTATTCTTTCCGTTCGATCTATCATAGAGTTCGTACTAGAATAACACCTTAAGACACAAATCAACCAAAACCCCAATGTCACCTAGATACTCCATTGTCACCTCAAGTATCCGTGGGCATTATTATACGATATGCATCACATAATCTCAGATTCATCTATTCAACCAACACAAAGATCTTCATAGAGTGCCCCAAAGTTTCTACCGGAGAGTCAAGACGAAAACGTGTGCCAACCCTTATGCATAAGTTCACTGAACCCTCGAGTTAATCACCAAAACATACATCAAGTAGATCACGTGAATATCCCATTGTCACTACAGATAAGCACGACAAGACATACATCAAGTGTTCTCAAATCCATAAAGACTCAATCCGAGAAGATAACTTCAAGGGGAAAACTCAATTCATCACAAGAGAGTAGAGGGGGAGAAACATCATAAGATCCAACTATAATAGCAAAGCTCACGATACATCAAGATCGTATCACCTCAAGAACATGAGAGGGAGAGATCAAACACATAGCTACTGGTACATACCCTCAGCCCCGAGGGTGAACTACTTCCTCCTCGTCATGGAGAGCGCCGGGATGATGAAGATAGCCACCGGTGATGGATTCCCCCTCCGGCGGGGTGCCGGAACGGGCTCCCGAGAGGTTTTTGATGGCTACAATGGCTTGCGGCGGCGGAACTCCCGGTCTATCATGATATTCGATGTTTTTAGGGTACGTAGGCTTATATAGGCGAAGGAAGTCGGTCGGGAGGTGCTCGAGGGGCCCACAAGACAGGGGGCGCGCCCTAAAGGGGGGCCCTCCTATCTCATGGCTGCCTCGAAGATCTTCTGACGTGAACTCCAAGTCTCCAGGATCATATTCTTCCAAAAAAATCACGCTGCCGAAAGGTTTCATTCCGTTTGGACTCCGTTTGATATACCTTTTCTTCGAAATACTGAAACAGGCAATAAAACAGCAATATGGGTTGGGCCTCCGGTTAATAGGTTAGTCCAAAAATGATATAAAAGTGTATAATAAAGCCCATAATCATTCAAAACAGATAATAAAATAGCATGAATGCTTCATAAATTATAGATACGTTGGAGACGTATCAGCATCCCCAAGCTTAATTCCTACTCGTCCTCGAGTAGGTAAATGATAAAAGAAAGAATTTATGAAGTGTGAATGTTAGAAGGTGCACAAGTTTGATCAATGATAATTTCAATCACCTTTTCTAGCATGATAATATGTCATAACAGTAGTTCATCTCATAAAACTTCTCACGATAAAGTAACAAGCAATTCACATGTCAAAGCATAGACCATAAACTTTCTTGAAAACTAGCAAACTTCATTCCCAGTCATCAAACAATTGCAATCCATCTTATTTTCAGGAATATCAAACTCCACATACTCAACTATCATATAGTCTTCTACAATTGCTAACACTCACGCAATACTAATGGTTATGGAGTTTCAATCGGACACTGAGAAAGATAGGGGCTTATAGTGTTGCCTCCCAACGTATTCACCTTTGGGTGATGTCAACAATAATAGTTCATGCTAACTTACATCCAATTGGATATATATATATATATATATACACACACACACACACATATATATATATATCAGGATCTTCCCAACACGAGGTGCTTGCCAAAGGATAAAATGAAAAGGGGAAAGGTGAAGATCACCTTGACTCTTGCATAAAGTAAAAGACATAAAGTAAAAGATAGGCCCTTCGTAGAGGGAAGCAGAGGTTGTCATACGCTTTTAGGGTTGGATGCACAAAATCTTACTGTGAATGAACGTCACTTTATATTGCCACTTGTATATGGACCTTTATTATGCAGTCCGTCGCTTTTATTGCTTCCTTAACAAGAGATTGTATAAAGCTATTTTCTTCACACCAAAAGATCGTACATATTTAGAGAGCAATTTTTATTGCTTGCACCGATGACAACTTACTTGAAGGATCTTACTCAATCCATAGGTAGGTATGGTGGACTCTCATGGCAAAACTAGGTTTAAGGATATTTGGAAGCACAAGTAGTATCTCTACTTGGTGCAAGGAATTTTGGCTAGCATGAGGGAGAAAGGCAAGCTCAACATGTTTGAATGATCCATGACAATATACTTTAACTGAGATGTCGGAAAACATAAATCATTACGTTGTCTTCCTTGTCCAACATCAACTCTTTAGCATGTCATACTTAATTAGTGCTCCCAATTATAAAAGATGTCTAGGATAGTGTATTTATATATGAAATCTCTCTTCCTTCAATATTCTTTCATGAATTGTTCAAATGACCAATACAATGCTTGCTAACCTTCAATAAATTTACAACCTCTACTTCTTAGATGTGAAGTCATTACTCCCCATGGGATAAGCAAATGAAACATATATAATTTCAGATTTATGACAATCAACTCATTCAGCAATTTACTCATATGATATAAGTGAAGCACACGAGTTAATGACAAACTACTCCAAAAAGATATAAGTGAAGATCAATGAGTAGCTAAATAATCATGTAACTATAGGAAGACTCTCTCTCATTTAAGAAATTCAGATCTTGGTATTGTATTCAAACAGCAAGAAAACCAAATAAAATGCCATTGCAAGGATATCACAACTCATGTGAAGAAGCAAAAACTTAGGCTCAACCGATACTGACCGATAATTGTTGAAGAAGAAAGGTGGGATGACTACCGGGGCATCCCCAAGCTTAGATGCTTGAGACTTATTGAAATATTATCTTGGGGTGCCTTGGCCATCCCCAAGTTTGAACTTTTGTGTCTCCTTAATTCCTCTCATATCATGGTTTCTCTATTTCTCAAAAAGCTTCATCCACAACAAACTCAACAAGAACTCGTGAGATAGGTTAGTGTAAACCAATGCAAAACCTTATCATTTTCTACTGTAAAAAATCACTAAAATTATTATTCAACATTGAATACTAAATGTCTCTACATATTTAATACTCCTATCCTCAAATAGAATCATTAAACAAGCAAACATATGCAAACAATGCAAACATAACAGCAATCTGACAAATCAGTACAGTCTGTAAAGAACGCAAGAGTATCAATACTTCCCTAACTCCAAAAATTATGAAATAAAATTACCACTGTAGTAAATTTATCATAGATCATTATGCAAAAAGTTTCAACATTATATCATGCTCTGAATTTTCTAGGGAATTTTTGCAACAGCGGTAAACTTTCTGTTTTCAAACAGCAACATGTATAGTAGCAAAATAAGCATGGTAAAGGCTATCCTTGACATTTTTATTGAAACTAAAGATGCAAAAACATTATTCTAAATAACAGCAAGCAAACACTAACAAAACAAAATGACGCTCCAAGCAAAACACATATCATGTGGTGAATAAAAATATAGCTCCAAGTAAAGTTACCGATGAACGAAGACGAAAGAGGGGATGCCTTCCGGGGCATCCCCAAGCTTAGCCTCTTGGTTGTCCTTGAATATTACCTTGGTGTGACTTGGGCATCCCCAAGCTTAGGTTCTTGCCACTCCTTATTCCATAGTCCATCGAATCTTTACCCAAATCTTGAAAACTCCACAACACAAAACTCAACAGAAAACTCATAAGCTCCGTTAGTATAAGATAAAACCACCACTTAGGTACTGTAATGAACTAATTCTAAATTCATATTGGTGTAATATCTACTGTACTCCAACTTATCTATGGTCCATACCCTCGGATACTACATCAAAATAAGCAAACAACACAAAGAAAACAGAATCTGTCAAAAACAGAACAGTCTATAGTAATCTGTATCAAACGTATACTTATGGAACTCCAAAAATTCTACCAAATTAGAAAGTCCTAAACAATTTGTATACCAATCCAGATAAGAAAGAATCATATCACAAGCACGTTTCTGTGAATTAACAAAACTAATTTACTGGGTGCAAAAGTTTCTGATTCTCAGCAGGATCAACACAACTATCACCGTAAGCTATCCTAAAGGTCTTACTTGGCACTTTATTGAAACAAAAGCTATAAAACATGATTACTACAGTAGCATAATCATGTGAACACACAAAAACAGTAAGGATAAATATTGGGTTGTATCCCAACAAGCGCTTTTCTTTAATGCATTTCTAGCTAGGCATGATGATGACAATGATGCTCACATAAAAGATAAGAATTGAAACACAAATGGGAGCATCATGAAGCATATGACTAGCACATTTAAGCCTAACCCTCTTCCTATGCATAGGGATTTTGTGAGCAAACAACTTATGGGAACAATAATCAATTAGCATAGGAAGGTATAACAAGCATAGCTTCAAGATTTTCAACACATAGAGAGGAAACTTGACATTATAGCAATTCCTACAAGCATATATTCCTCCCTCATAATAATTTTCAGTAGCATTATGAATGAATTCAACAATATAACCAGCACCTAAAGCTTCTTTTCATGATCTATAAGCATAGAAAATTTACTACTCTCCACATAAGCAAATTTCTTCTCATCAATAGTAGTGGGAGTATCATAAGAGACTTGAACACTAAAAATTGTTTCCACATTAAAAGAGTAATGTTCAGAAAAAGGGTAATCATAATCATGACAAGATTTGTAAATATAATCATCACTACTTTTTATAGCATAAGTTTCATCACAATAATCATCATAAGTAGCAACTTCCTTCTCATCATAATCGATTGAAACCTCTCCCAAGATAGTGGAATCTCTAAATAAAGTTGACACTCTTCCAAATCCACTTTCGTATTCATCACAATAAAATTCAACATCCTCCAAAATAGTGGGATCACTAGTTCCTAAAGTTGACACTCTTCCAAACCCACTTTCATCAATATAATCATCATAGGTAGGAGGCATGCTATCACCATAACAACTTTGCATATCAAAACTTGGGATGCTAAAAATATCATCTTCATTAAACGTAGCATCCCCAAGATTGGGACAAACATTAATTTCAGCAAATATATTCTCAAATATTTCATCCTCATCAAACATAGCTTCCCCAAGCTTGGGCCTTTTCATATCATAAGCATAATCACTCTCATTAGTAATTGTACGGATAGCACCAATAGTATAGCAATTATCATCATCACAATGAGTAGTAGGAGCAACATCATTTGGGAGGGATACCTTTTTACCTTTGTTGCCCCTTCTTTTCTTTTTCTTTTTCACATTATGTATGGGTTCAACCTTCCTCTTTAAGCTCCTTATTGACGGGATTGGTTGAATAGAAACCTCCTCCTCGTTACCTGATTCATCATAAGAAATAATAGGAGGGTATTGGGAAGTATCTTCCCTTTCATTAGTATTCTCTTCATCTTATATTTGCTTTCTTTTCTTTAGGTAATTGGCAATATAAGGATTTTCAATGCAATTCACCGCACAAAACATATAAATATCCTCTAGATCAAAATCAAGAAATCTATCAAGATTAACTTTTGGAATACGCTCGGTTATACGTTTCATTTCTTCATACCCCAAAAGAAGACTAAGCTATTTATGATGCCCGAGGGTAATCAAATTATCACAATTTTTGGACACGATTCAATCATGAAACAATTTGCATTGGAGATTTAAATGACCACGTTCATTGCAAAGTTCACAAGGGGCACGAAAAATATTGAATCTTTCAGCACAATCATCATGCCTTTCTTGTAAACCTTTAGTTTTTAAATAATTATGCCTCTTGCAATATCTATTTTCTCTATTTGGTGTGTCCATGCAAACCCATTCTACTCCACAAAAATCAACATGCTTATAAGAGACATTTTCATCATAACTAGTGCAATCATCATTAGTACTATGGATATTCAAAGAGTTCATACTAACAACATTGCAATCATGCTCATTATTCAACGATTTAGTACCAAGCATTTTAATGCATTCTTCTTCTAACACTTGAGCACAATTTTTCCTTTCCATCATACTCACGAAAGATATTAAAAAGACGAAGCGTATGAGACAAACTCAATTCCATTTTTTTTTGTAGTTTTTCTTTTATAAACTAAACTAGTGATAAAACAAGAAACAAAAAGATTCGATTGCAAGATCTAAAGATATACCTTCAAGCACTCACCTCCCCAGCAACGGCGCTAGAAAAGAGCTTGATGTCTACTACACAACCTTCTTCTTGTAGACGTTGTTGGGCCTGCAAGTGCACAGGTTTGTAGGTCAGTAGCAAATTTCCCTCAAGTGGATGACCTAAGGTTTATCAATCCGTAGGAGGCGTAGGATGAAGATGGTCTCTCTCAAACAACCCTGCAACCAAATAACAAAGAGTCTCTTGTGTCCCCAACACACCCAATACAATGGTAAATTGTATAGGTGCACTAGTTCGGCGAAGAGATGGTGATACAAGTGCAATATGGATAGTAGATAAGGGTTTTTGTAATCTGAAAATATAAAAAGAGCAAGGTAACTAATGATAAAAGTGAGCGTAAACGGTATTGCAATGATAGGAAACAAGGCATAGGGTTCATACTTTCACTAGTGCAAGTTCTCTCAACAATAATAACATAGATAGATCATATAGCAATCCCTCAACATGCAACAAAGAGTCACTCCAAAGCCACTAATAGCGGAGAACAAACAAAGAGATTATGGTAGGGTACGAAACCACCTCAAAGTTATTCTTTCGGATCGATCTATTAAAGAGTTCGTACTAGAATAACACCTTAAGACACAAATCAACCAAAACCCTAATGTCACCTAGATACTCCATTGTCACCTCAAGTATCTGTGGGCATGACTATACGATATGCGTCACACAATCTCAAATTCATCCAACCAACACAAAGTACTTCAAAGAGTGCCCCCAAAGTTTCTTTGTTTTTGAACTGGAACACCTTGCATTCCATTGCTTTACACTGGACCGACCAAATCGGCGGTCACTGCATCGGTTACAAGAGGGGGGAAACTTGAGAGCCACACACGCTGACTCCCATAAGTACCCTGCCTACCCATAGCTGCCAGGTTATGAGCTTGAACATTACAAGAGCGTGGGCAGTGTACAAAGCTCCACTGGGTGAACCTAGCTGGAGGAGGAATCTAGTCTCCTGGAATATAGCACCTAGGCTCGAACGATCCAGGACATCTGTGGTTATAGCGCTGACCAGGCTCAAGCAGTTGGTTTCAAACACAACCCGTCCCATCCCTTGAGTTTCAGCAATAGAGATAGCATTCATTAGAGCCAGGGCCTCTGCATGAACGGCTTCAGTTGCATGTTGTAGTTTTCCCGCTGCCGCAAAGAGGACAACGCCCATGTGGCTGCGCGCGACGCAGCCCCAGCCTGCCTGGTTCCCCTCCGTGGAGAAAGCCCCGTCGACATTGATTTTGGCGACATCTACTATGGGTTCTGTCCTAATACCTGGGGGGTTTTGATGTGCCGACGGCTTCACCGCGTTGAACTCGCACCATTCTGACAAAGCCTTGTCCATAAGGAGTTGAAATTGGTGAGCCGACACCCTAGTTTGCTGGTGCTTCACTTTGTTCCTCTCAGTCCACCACATCCATAGGAGGCAAATGATCTTGAGTGAAACATCATTAGGGAAGGAAAAGATGCATTCCAGGAACTGGCGGGAAGAGGTACATGCCAGGAGCCGGAGTCTGTGAGACTCCATTCCCACGGATCGCCACATAAGCTTGACCTCCTTGCAGCGTAAGAAAAGATGTCCTGCATCTTCAGGGAGTCGTTTGCACATAAGGCAGTCCGTGTCCAGTTCCACACCAATACGCTCAATATTTCTGAGCATTGGGTGACTATTGTGCACCACCCACCACATAAAATGATGCACCTTGCCCGGGCATTGGATCTTCCATAGCTTCATCCACAGCTTCCTGTCACCATCTACCCCAAAGTTTCTACCAGAGAGTCAACAAAACGTGTGCCAACCCCTATGCATAGGTTCATGGGCGGAACCCGCAAGTTGGTCACCAAAACATACATCAAGTGGCACGTGATATCCCATTGTCACCACAGATAAACACGGCAAGACATACATCAAGTGTTCTCAAATCAAAGACTCAATCCAATAAGATAACTTCAAGAGGGAAACTCAATTCATCACAAGAGAGTAGAGGGGGAGAAACATCATAAGATCCAACTATAATAACAAAGCTCGCGATACATCAAGATCGTGCCATAGAGAGAACACGAGAGAGAGAGAGAGAGAGAGAGAGAAAGAGATCAAACACATAGCTACTGGTACATACCCTCAGCCCTGAGGGTGAACTACTCCCTCCTCGTCATGGAGAGCGCCGGGATGACGAAGATAGCCACCGGTGATGGATTCCCCCTCCGGCAGGGTGCCAGAACAGGCTCCCGAGAGGGTTTTGGTGGCTAAAGAGGCTTGCGGCGGCGGAACTCCCGATCTATCTTGATATTCGATGTTTTTAGGGTACGTAGGCTTACATAGGTGAAAGAAGTCAGTCGAGAGCTGCTCGAGGGGCCCACGAGACAGGGGGGCGCCTTCCTATCTCATGGCTGCCTCGAGGATCTTCTGACGTGAACTCCAAGTCTCCGGGATCATATTCTTCCAAAAAATCACGCTGCCGAAGGTTTCATTCCGTTTGGACTCTGTTTGATGTTCATTTTCTTCGAAATACTGAAACAGGCAATAAAACAGCAATATGGGCTGGGCCCCCGGTTAATAGGTTAGTCCCAAAATGATATAAAAGTGTATAATAAAGCCCGTAATCATTCAAAACAGATAATAAAATAGCATGAATGCATCATAAATTATAGATACGCTGGAGACGTATCACTCCCTCCCCGTATATAAAGGAGTGGAGGAGGGGGAGGGGGTGGCCACCCTTGGCGCCCCCCATGAGGAGTCCTACTGCCACCGGGAGTAGGACTCCCCCTTCCATGTTGGAGTAGGAGAGGTGAGGGAAGGAGAGAGAGGGGGAAAGGAAAGGGCGGGCGCCACCCCCCCCCCCCCTCCTTGTCCAATTCAGACTTGGGGGGAGGGGCACGCAGCTGCCCCTTGGCCGCCTCTCCTCTTCCACCACTCGGGCCCATAAGGCCCAATAACCTCCGGGGGGGTCCGGTAACCCCCCGGTACTCCGGTATATATCCGATAACCCCCAGAACCATTCCGGTGTCTGAATATAGTCGTCCAATATATCATTCTTCATGTGTTGGCCATTTCGAGACTCCTCGTCATGTCCATGATCACATCCGGGACTCCGAACTACCTTCGGTACATCAAAGCATATAAACTCATAATATAACCGTCATCTAATTAACTTTAAGCGTGTGGACCCTACGGGTTCGAGAACTATGTAGACATGACCGAGACACGTCTCCGGTCAATAACCAATAGCGGAACCTGGATGCTCATATTGTCTTCTACATATTCTACGAAGATCTTTATCGGTCAAACCGCATAACCATACGTTGTTCCCTTTGTCATCGGTATGTTACTTGCCCGAGATTCGATCGTCGGTATCTCAATACCTAGTTCAATCTCGTTACTGGCAAGTCTCTTTACTCGTTATGTCATGCATCATCCCGCAACTAACTCAATAGCTACATTGCTTGCAAGGCTTATAGTGATGTACATTACCGAGAGGGCCCAGAGATACCTCTCCGACAATCGGAGTGACATATCCTAATCGCGAAATACACCAACTCAACATGTACCTTTGGAGACACCTATAGAGCTCCTTTATAATCACCCAGTTACGTTGTGACGTTTGGTAGCACACAAAGTGTTCCTCCGGTAAATGGGAGTTGCATAATCTCATAGTTGTAGGAACATGTATAACTCATGAAGAAAGCAATAGCAACATATTAAACGATCAAGTGCTAAGCTAACGGAATGGGTCAAGTCAATCACATCATTCTCCTAATGATGTGATCCCGTTAATCAAATGACAACTCATGTCTATGGTTAGGAAACACAACCATCTTTGATCAACGAGCTAGTCAAGTAGAGGCATACTAGTGACACTATGTTTGTCTATGTATTCACACATGTATTATGTTTCCGGTTAATACAATTCTAGCTTGAGTATTAAACATTTATCATGATATAAGGAAATAAATAATAACTTTATTATTTCCTCTAGGGCATATTTCCTTCAGTCTCCCACTTGCACTAGAGTCAACAATCTAGATTACACTGTAATGATTCTAAGCCCCATGGAGCCTTGGTGCTGATCATGTTTTGCTCGTGGAAGAGGCTTAGTCAACGGGTCTGCAACATTCAGATCCGTATGTATCTTGCAAATCTCTATGTCTCCCACCTGGACTTGGTCCCGGATGGAATTGAAGCATCTCTTGATGTGCTTGGTTCTCTTGTGAAATCTAGATTCCTTTGCCAAGGCATTTGTACCAGTATTGTCACAAAAGATTTTTCATTGGACCCGATGCACTAGGTATGACACCTAGATCGGATATGAAGTCCTTCATCCAGACTCCTTCATTTGCTGCTTCCGAAGCAGCTATGTACTCCGCTTCACATGTATATCCCGCCATGATGCTTTGTTTAGAACTGTACCAACTGACAACTCCACCGTTCAATATAAACACGTATCCGGTTTGCGATTTAGAATCGTCCGAATCAGTGTCACAGCTTGCATCGACGTAACCATTTACGACTAGCTCTTTGTCACCTCCGTAAACAAGAAACATATCCTTAGTCCTTTTTAGGTATTTCAAGATATTCTTGACCACTATCCAGTGATTCACTCCTGGATTACTTTGGTACCTCCCTGCTAAACTTATTGCTAAGCATACATTAGGTCTGGTACACAGCATTGCATACATGATAGAGCCTATGGTTGAAGCATAAGGAACATCTTTCATTTTCTCTCTATCTTTTGCTGTGGTCGGGCATTGAGTATGACTCAACTTCACACCTTGTAATACAGGCAAGAACCCTTTCTTTGCTTGATCCATTTTGAACTTTTTCAAAACTTTATCAAGGTATGTGCTTTGTGAAAGTCCAATTAAGTGTCTTGATCTATCTCTATAGATCTTGATGCCCAATATATAAGCAGCTTCACCGAGGTCTTTCATTGAAAAACTTTTATTCAAGTATCCTTTTGTGCTATCCAGAAATTCTATATCATTTCCAATCAACAATATGTCATCTACATATAATATCAAAAATTCCATAGAGCTCCCACTCACTTTCTTGTAAATACAGGCTTCTCCAAAAGTCTGTATAAAACCATATGCTTTGATCACACTATCAAAGCGTTTATTCCAACTCCGAGAGGCTTGCACCAGTCCATAAATGGATCGCTAGAGCTTGCACACTTTGTTAGCACCTTTTGGATCGACAAAAACTTCTGGTTGCATCATATACAACTCTTCTTCTAGAAATCCATTCAGGAATGCAGTTTTGACATCCATTTGCCATATTTCATAATCATAAAATGCGGCAATTGCTAACATGATTCGGACAGACTTAAGCATCACTATGGGTGAGAAAGTCTCATCGTAGTCAACCCCTTGAACTTGTCGAAAACCTTTTGCCACAAGTCGAGCTTTGTAGACAGTAACATTACCATTAGTGCCAGTCTTCTTCTTGAAGATTCATTTATTCTCGATGGCTTGTCGATCATCGGGCAAGTCAACCAAAGTCCATACTTTGTTCTCATACATGGATCCCATCTCAGATTTCATGGCCTCAAGCCATTTTGCGGAATCTGGGCTGATCATCGCTTCCTCATAGTTCATAGGTTCGCCATGGTCAAGTAACATGACCTCCAAAATAGGATTACCGTACCACTCTGGTGCGGATCTTATTCTGGTTGACCTATGAGGTTCGGTAGTAACTTGATCTGAAGTTTCATGATCATTATCATTAGCTTCCTCACTAATTGGTGTAGTCGTCATAGGAACCGGTTTCTGTGATGAACTACTTTCCAATAAGGGAGCAGGTACAGTTACCTCATCAAGTTCTACTTTCCTCCCACTCACTTCTTTCGAGAGAAACTCCTTCTCTAGAAAGGATCCAAATTTATCAACAAAAGTCTTGCCTTCAGATCTGTGATAGAAGGTGTACCCAATAGTCTCCTTTGGGTATCCTATGAAGACACATTTCTCCGATTTGGGTTCGAGCTTATCAGGTTCAAGTTTTTTTACATAAGCATCGCAGCCCCAAACTTTAAGAAACGACAACTTTGGTTTCTTGCCAACCACATTTCATAAGGCGTCGTCTCAACAGATTTTGATGGTGCCCTATTTAACGTGAATGCGGCCGTCTCTAAAGCATAACCCCAAAACAATAGCGGTAAATCAGTAAGAGACATCATAGATCGCACCATATCTAGTAAAGTACGATTACGACGTTCGGACACACCATTACGTTGTGGTGTTCCGGGTGGCGTGAGTTGCGAAACTATTCCGCATTGTTTCAAACGTAAACCAAACTCGTAACTCAAATATTCTCCTCCACGATCAGATCGTAGAAACTTTATTTCTTGTTACGATGATTTTCTACTTCACTTTGAAATTCTTTGAACTTTTCAAATGTTTCAGATTTATGTTTCATTATGTAGATATACTCATATCTACTCAAATCATCTGTGAAGGTGAGAAAATAACGATACCCGCCGCGAGCCACAATGTTCATTGGACCACAACATCAGTATGTATGATTCCCAACAAATCTGTTGCTCGCTCCATAGTTTCGGAGAATAGAGTTTTAGTTATTTTGCCCATGAGGCACAGTTCGCAAGTACCAAGTGATTCATAATCAAGTGATTCCAGAAGTCCATCAGTATGGAATTTCTTCATGCGCTTTACACCAATATGACCCAGACGGCAGTGCCACAAATAAGTTGCACTATCATTATCAACTCTGCATCTTTTGGCTTCAACATTATGAATATGTGTATCACTACTATCGAGATTCAATAAAAATAGACCACTCTTCAAGGGTGCATTAAAAGATATTACTCATATAAATAGAACAACCATCATTCTCAGATTTAAATGAATAACCGCCTCGCATCAAACAAGATCCAGATATAATGTTCATACTTAACGCTGGCACCAAACAACAATTATTCAGGTCTAAAACTAATCCCGAAGGTAGATGTAGAGGTAGCGTGCCGACCGCGATCACATCGACTTTGGAACCATTTCCACGCGCGCATCGTCACCTCGCCCTTAGCCAATCTTCGCTAATCCGTAGTCCCTGCTTTGAGTTGCAAATATTAGCAATGTAACCAGATTATCAAATACCAGTACTATGCGAGCATTAGTAAGGTACACATCAATAACATGTATATCACATATATCTTTGTTCACCTTGCCATCCTTCTTATCCGCCAAATACTTGGGGCAGTTCCGCTTCTAGTGACCGATCCTGCTTGAGAAGTACTCGATCTCTCGGCTTAGGTCCGCACTTGGGTTTCTTCTCTTGAGCAGCAACTTGTTTGTTGTTCTTCTTGAAGTTCCCTTCTTCTTCCCTTTACCCTTTTCTTGAAACTGGTGGTCTTGTTGACCATCAACACTTGATGCTCCTTTTGATTTCTACCTCGCAACTTTTAGCATTGCGAAGAGCTCGGGAATAGTCTTGTTCATCCCTTGCATATTATAGTTCATCACAAAGCTCTTGTAGCTTTGTGGCAGTGATTGAAGAATTCTGTCAATGACACAATCATCAGGAAGATTAACTCCGAGTTGAATCAAGTGATTATTATACCCAGACATCTTGAGTATATGTTCACTAACAGAACTATTCTCCTCCATCTTGCAGCTATAGAACTTATTGGAGACTTCATATCTCTCAATCTGGGCATTTGCTTGAAATATTAACTTCAACTCCTGGAACATCTCATATGCTACATGACGTTCAAAACGTCGTTGAAGTCCTGGTTCTAATCCATAAAGCATGGCACACTGAACTATCGAGTAGTCATTAGCTTTGCTCTGCCAGACGTTCTTGTTGGGGAACGTAGTAATTTCAAAAAAATTCCTACGCACACGCAAGATCATGGTGATGCATAGCAACGAGAGGGGAGAGTGATGTCTACGTACCCTCGTAGACCGTAAGCGGAAGCCTTAGCACAACGTGGTTGATGTAGTTGTACGTCTTCACGGCCCGACCGATCAAGCACCGAAAGCACGGCACCTCCGAGTTCTTGCACACGTTCAGCTCGATGACGTCCCTCGAACTCCGATCCAGCCAAGTGTCAAGGAAGAGTTCCGTCAGCACGACAGTGTGGTGACGATGATGATGTTCTACCGTCGCAGGGCTTCGCCTAAGCACCGCTACGATATTATCGAGGAGGACTATGGTGGAGGGGGGCACCACACATGGCTAAGAGATCAATGATCAATTGTTGTGTATATGGGGTGCCCCCCTCCCCCGTATATAAAGGAGTGGAGGAGGGGGGCGGCCAAGGGGAGGAGGCGCACCCAAGGGGGGGGTCCTACTCCCACCGGGAGTAGGACTCCTCCCTTTCCTATTTGGAGAGGAAGAGGGAAGGAAGAGGAAGGAGGGAGGAAGGAAAGGGGGGACGGCCCCCTTCCCAATTCGGCTTGGCTTGGGGGGGGCGCACCCCCTCCCTTGCTCCTTTCCCCTCCTTTCCACTAAGGCCCATTAAGGCCCATATACCTCCCGGGGGGTTCCGATAACCTCCCGGAGCTCCGGTATTGTCCCAATCTCACCCGGAACCTTTTCGGTGTCCAAATATAGTCGTCCAATATATCGATCTTCATGTCTCGACCATTTCGAGACTCCTCGTCATGTTCGTGATCACATCCGGGACTCCGAACTACCTTCGTTACATCAAAACACATAAACTCATAATATAACCGTCATCTAACTTTAAGCGTGCGGACCCTATGGGTTCAAGAACTATGTAGACATGACCGAGACATGTCTCCGGCCAATAACCAATAGCGGAACCTGGATGCTCATATTGGCTCCTACATATTCTACGAAGATCTTTATCGGTCAAACCGCATAACAACATACGTTGTTCCCTTTGTCATCGGTATGTTACTTGCCCGAGATTCGATCCTCGGTATCTCAATACCTAGTTCAATCTCATTACCGGCAAGTCTCTTTACTCGTTACGTAATGCATCATCCCGTAACTAACTCATTAGCTACATTGCTTGCAAGGCTTATAGTGATGTGCATTACCGAGAGGGCCTAGAGATACCTCTCCGACAATCGGAGTGACAAATCCTAATCTCGAAATATGTCAACTCAACAAGTACCTTTGGAGACACCTGTAGAGCACCTTTATAATCACCCAGTTATATTGTGACATTTGGTAGCACACAAAGTGTTCCTCCGGTAAGCGGGAGTTACATAATCTCATAGTCATAGGAACATGTATAAGTCATGAAGAAAGCAATAGCAACATACTAAACGATCACGTGCTAAGCTAACGAAATGGGTCAAGTCAATCACATCATTCTCCTAATGATGTGATCCCGTTAATCAAATGACAACTAATGTCTATGGTTAGGAAACTTAACCATCTTTGATTCACGAGCTAGTCAAGTAGAGGCATACTAGTGACACTATGTTTGTCTCTGTATTCACATATGTATTATGTTTCCGGGTAATACAATTCTAGCATGAATAATAAACATTTATCATGATATGAGGAAATAAATAATAACTTTATTCTTGCCTCTAGGGCATATTTCCTTCAGTTCTTAACGCCGTTCGTTGCATCTGCAGCAGGCCTGGCACCCGGCGGTGCTTCCAGGACGTAATTCTTCTGTGCAGCAATGAGGATAATCCTCAAGTTACGGACCCAGTACGTGTAATTGCTACCATCATCTTTCAACTTAGCTTTCTCAAGGAACGCGTTAAAATTCAATGGAACAACTGCACGAGCCATCTATCTACAACAAACATAGACAAGCAAAATATTATCACGTACTAAGTTCATGATAAATTTAAGTTCAATTAATCATATTACTTAAGAACTCCCACTTAGATAGACATCCCTGTAATCATCTAAGTGATCACGTGATCCAAATCAACTAAACCATGTCCGATCATCACGTGAGATGGAGTAGTTTTTGTGGTGAACATCACTATGTTGATCATATCTACTATATGATTCACGCTCGACCTTTCGGTCTCAGTGTTCCGAGGCCATAGCTGTATATGCTATGCTCGTCAAGTTTAACCTGAGTATTCCGCGTGTGCAACTGTTTTGCACCCATTGTATTTGATCGTAGAGCCTATCACACCCGATAATCACATGGTGTCTCAGCACGAAGAACTTTTGCAACAGTGCATACTCAGGGAGAACACTTATACCTTGAAATTTAGTGACAGATCATCTTATAATGCTACCGTCAATCAAAGCAAAATAAGATGCATAAAGGATAAACATCACATGCAATCAATATAAGTGATATGATATGGCCATCATCATCTTGTGCTTGTGATCTCCATCTCCGAAGCACCGTCATGATCACCATCGTCACCGGCGCGACACCTTGATCTCCATCGTAGCATCGTTGTCGTTTGGCCACCTTTTGCTTCTACGACTATCGCTACCGCTTAGTGATAAAGTAAAGCAATTACAGGGCGATTGCATTGCATACAATAAAGCGACAACCATATGGCTCCTGCCAGTTGCCGATAACTCGGTTACAAAACATGATTGTCGGTGTACTAAGGTAGGGGTACCTCAGTACCCCAACTTGTGCACGGGCAGCCCCAGCTCCCCGCAACCAGATCCATCAAATGCTTGCCGGAGACCATCTCCGCTCCACATCAAGCCGTTCAAGAACAAAGTATATAAGATAGAAACTCAAGACCCCGGCAAGAGGAGCTTGCCGGGAAGGCCATTCCAGGCTCAAGGCTACATTACTCCTGCAGATCCCCGCGAGAGGAGCTCGTCGGGAGGACCAAGATCACATCACAGAAGACACGCCTCGGCGCCTTGCCCTCCGGAGGACCCGGGCGGCAAGTCACAGAGCCCGACAAGCCCCGGGCCCGGCAAGATCAAGGCCCGGCAAGGTGCTTGCCGGGAGAGCTATGCTACGTGCCCGACTCCAGCTCATTTGCCCACGCGTCGCCTCCAGCCTTCTCCAGAGACGCGTGGGTGGGTGGCTGTGCTGCATGAAGAATGCGGTGGCACTCCACGGTGGTGGCTTCGCCGCCGTGGCGAAAAGAAGACGAATGGCGGGAGCTTTTGGGCGACGGCGACGGGCATTTAATGCCCTTGTCCCCTCTCACAAAAGTAGGTAGAAAGCACTGAGCTGCACCGTTCCCGCCTGCTCCAACTACCACCCCTTTTACGCTTTTACCCCTCTACCTCACGCTGACACTGCCGGTGACCCTTGCCCTATAAAAGGAGGCCCATGCACAACGAAGGGGTTCCAACCATTCGCTATTCTCGCGAGGGAGGTTCGGCGACTAGCTACTCTCGAGGGTTTCACACACCACTCCACCGCTTTGCTCGCATTCTTGAGCAAGATCAAATACAACACAATGCAGCAAGAGGGTTTTACGCGACCATCGCGTCCGGCTGGGTAAAATCCTCACAGCATCGCCTCGATCGCTCTCCGCGCAGCCTCCGCCCCGTACCGAACACACGAAGGGGCCCCGGCCCCATAGGTGCCGCGCCACCCATCGGCCGCGACAATGATCATCTCATACAATAAAATATAGCATCATGTCTTGACCATATCACATCACAACATGCCTTGCAAAACAAGTTAGACATCCTCTACTTTGTTGTCGCAAGTTTTACGTGGCTGCTACGGGCTGAGCAAGAACCATTCTTACCTACGCATCAAAACCACAACGATAGTTCGTCAAATTAGTGTTGTTTTAACCTTCTCAAGGACCGAGCGTAGCCACACTCGGTTTAACTAAAGTTGGAGAAACTGACACCCGCCAGCCACCTATGTGCAAAGCACGTCGGTAGAACCAGTCTCGCGTAAGCGTACGCGTAATAACGGTCCGGTCCGCTTCATCCAACAATACCGTTGAACCAAAGTATGACATGCTGGTAAGCAGTATGACTTGTATCGCCCACAACTCAGTTGTGTTCTACTCGTGCATATAACATCTATGCATAAAACCAGGCTCGGATGCCACTGTCGGGGAACGTAGTAATTTCAAAATTTTCCCTATGTACACGCAAGATCATGGTGATGCATAGCAACGAGAGGGGAGAGTGTGTCCACGTACCCTCGTAGACCGTAAGCGGAAGCGTTAGCAAAACACAGTTGATGTAGTCATACGTCTTCACGATCCGACTGATCAAGTACCGAACGCACGGTACCTCCGAGTTCAGCACACGTTCAGCTCGATGACGTCCCTCGAACTCCAATCCAGCCGAGCTTTGAGGGAGAGTTCCTTCAGCACGACGGCGTGGTGACGATGATGATGTTCTACCGACGCAGGGCTTCGCCTAAGCACCGCTATGATATTATCGAGGTGAATTATGGAGGAGGGGGGCACCGCACACAGCTAAGAGATCTCAGGGATCAATTGTTGTGTCTCAAGGGGGTGCCTCCCTCCCCATATATAAAGGAGTGGAGGAGGGGGAGGGGGCCAACTACCCTTGGCGCGCCCCATGAGGAGTCCTACTCCCACCGGGAGTAGGACTCCCCCCTTCCATGTTGGAGTAGAAGAGGAGAGGGAAGGAGAGAGAGGGGGAAAGGAAAGGGGGGGCACTGCCCCCCTCCTTGTCCAATTCGGACTTGGGGGGAGGGGCGCACGGCTGCCCCTTGGCCGCCTGTCCTCTTCCACCACTTGGGCCCATAAGGCCCAATAACCTCCGGCGGGGTTCCGGTAACCCCCCGGTACTCCGGTATATATCCGATGTAATGCCCCGGATTCGATGCGCCAGGTGTCTTCCAGTTATTCGCCGTCGTTGCCATGTCTTTTGCTTGCGTATTGCATTTTGCCATGTCATCATCTGCATTTCATCTGCATGTTTTTAAAACTCGCATCCGTTCGGGTTCCGCCGGTTCTCTCCGTTGTCCGTTCTGAGCCAGACACACTCGCACGCGCCCGCGGCACCTCCGAAATATTATTTTATAAGTGGCCAAAAAATGTTCTCGGAATGGGATGCATCTTGGTACCGCGTCTTATTATAGTGTAGACAGAGCGCCTGTCAAGTTTAAATCGCATTCGAGTCCGCTTGATCGCCCAACCGTTAGACATAGTGGTACCGTTGCCGGTACCTTCGTCAGATGTTTTCGGTCTCCGAAAACCGTGCGGGCCGCACTTCTTCCCCTCTCTTCTCAGCCCAAGGCACTCTTCACAGCCCACTAGACCCACCTACCTACCCCCCCTCCGCTCCGGACCGTACGATGGCGATCGAACGTCTCCGAAATGGAGCAAAACCCCTAACCCTAGCCTCCTTTTCCTATAAAAGGAAGCTACCCTTCCATTTTTGGCAGCAGCCAACCCCCTCCTCGAAATCCACACCCACCATCCTCCTCCCACCTCGGGGGCCGCGCCGCTGCCTTCCCTCTCCAAATCCGTGCCGGCCACCTCGCCTCGCCACTTGGCGCGAGCCATTGGCTGCGCCGCCATCACAGCCGTCGCCCGTGGCCACTCCCGTCGCCACGTCGCCCCAGCGTCCCCCTCCACCGCCCGGGCCTGCCAGCCCATCGCCCCTGCCGGGCGATCCGGGCAGCGCCACACCCGCACCGATGGCGCCCGACCTCGCCGACTCCGAACCCGCGCCAGCCTCGCCCGGCATTCGCCGCGATCGCCGCCCGCCGGTGCTGCCTCCTCCCACTGGCCACGCGCCTCCACGCCTCGTCGTCCGACACCGCCTCGGCTCCCGAGGGAGCCACAGATCCGTCGTCGCCCCGCCGTCGAGAGCCACCCGAGCCCCACCGGATCTGCGCCCTGCCGGCTCCCAGCGCCGCCCTCGCGACCCTCCGACCCCACCGACGCCGGGATCTGGTTCCCGTCACCGGAGCTGCCGCCCCGGCCTCCCGCGAGCCCTCCACACCGGGCGCCGCCTGCCTGCCGGAGCTCCGGCGTGCCTCGCCGCCGCCGTGCGGGGTCGGGAGGAGCCCCTTCCGTGCATGGGCCATCGGCCTCCCCAAGGCCCAGCAAGCTGGCCTCCAACCCAGCCGGCCCCTTCCCGCGACCTGGGCCGAAGCCCAGTGGTGAGCCGCCTCTATCCCGCGCCTTGTGCGTCATATAGCCATATAGCGCCCGTCTGTTTTTTTCCAGGAAAACGCCTGTCCCAGATTTTTGTCATAATCATGCCATGTTCGTTGCATCGCATCTCTGCATCCGTAGGTCCGTTTCGTAAGTGTAATATGTCAAATTGTTCGTCTCGACGAGTACTTCATTTCATTCCATTGCATCATTTTCATTTGAGTTCATCTTGTTGCCCTAAATGCTGTTGGAAGAGTGCATGTTGCTGTTAATCTGCTGAAACTGTTATAACTTTCTCATTTATCATTTTTGCCATGATTGATGTGTGCATTCTATGAGGTTGATGTCTACATGAATGTTGATCTATGCCATGCCTTCTTTCCAGGGGTGCCAACCATGTATTTTTGTGAGTTGTGTGCTGAGTGTATCAAGCTTGTTAAGTAGGGTAGTTCTTGTTGTTGTTTTCTGATGATTCTCATTATATTTTGTTGCTATGTTAACATGCTTCTACTAATCATTCTATGCATAATCTGGAGATGTCCTATAAATATGTTTTGATCTACATGTCATGCTCTATCCATTAATGCCCTTGGTTGCAATTATATCCTGCTGGAACATGTTGTTATCTTGCTCTAAAGTTGCTTGAAAATGTTGCTGTCAGCCTGTTAACATTAAGTTCACTTGTTCCCACGTGTTTTCCTAGTGATCCATGCACCCTATGAACTTGCTCTTGCCATGCTTAGCTTCATGAACATGCCTTCTTACTGTTGGTTGCCTTGCCATGCCATGTATTGCTCTGTGGTGAGTGGTTCAAGCTCACGAACATGCCTACTTATTGTTGTTCCTGCCATGTATGAATCTGTAATATAAATTGCCATGTTTACATGGGTGCCATCATATTTTCTATGCCTTTTTGGCTTATGGTCAGTAAGGGACTTTTGATCTATGCTTTTAGTAGATTCATGCCATGCCTTTGTTTGCCATGATAAGTTCCTGTAACATGTTGTTTCACAGCTCTAAACATTGCAACCTGATGTTATTTCTGCTAAAGTCTGAAACTGTTATTATTTGCAATATCTCCATGTCTTTTTGAGCATGTTCTAGTTGTTTCTGGAGATAGCTCAGTGTTCATGTCTTGTTATGCTTTACCTGTACTTCATGCCCATGCCTTTTGTTATTATGTTGGGGTGCTGTAGCATATTGTTTTGATGCTTGTAAGACGCCTAGTTGCTGTTTTGGTAAGATTGTTGCTATGACTTGTATAGTGTGTGTGTGTGTGTTGCACCGTTGCTCCGTTTTGAGTGTGATCTATATGAAACTTGCTTGATTTTGCATGTAGCTTCATATTATCATGTTAAATCCTTGTTTTGGTGTGTTTGCTTGATGTTTGGGTGCATTTTGCATCAATGCCATGCTTAACTTGTTTTGCTCATATCTTCTAGGCCGTAGCTCCGAATCTAATGAACTTTATATATAACTTGACTTGAATTTCGTATAGATCATCTTGGTGCATCTTAACTTGCTGTTTAACAACTTGAACATAATGTTTATTCAGTTCTGGACCCATTTCGAAATTTGCATATGAGGACTTACCGGAATTGTTATATGTTGTTTCCGGCCTCATTTAAACTTGCCTTGACATGTTGTTCTTGTTTGCATCACCTCTTGCCATGAGTAGCTTCATGTAGCTTTGTCATGCATCATGCTTGTTGTGCATCATGTCTTGTCTATGTGTGGTGTGTTTACCATGTTGTGTGCTTCTTCTTGTTAGTTCCTGTTTCGTTGCGATCGTGAGGATTTCTTCGTCTACGATTGGTTCGGCTTCATCCGTTCATCTTCTTCATGGACTCGTTCTTCTTCCTTGCGGGATTTCAGGCAAGATGACCGCTACCTTGGATCTCACTACTATCATTGCTATGCTAGTTGCTTCGTTCTATCGCTATGCTCCGCTACCTATTACATGTTTATCAAGCCATCCCATATTGCCATGAACCTCTAACCTTTGACACCTTTCCTATGCAAACCGTTGTTTGGCTATGTTACCGCTTTGCTCAGCCCCTCTTATAGCGTTGCTAGCTGCAGGTGAAGTTCAAGATTTCTCCATGGTGGACAGGGTATATGTTGGGATATCACAATATCTCTTATATTATTAATGCATCTATATACTTGGTAAAGGGTGGAAGGCTCGGCCTTATGCCTGGTGTTTTGTTCCACTCTTGCCGCCCTAGTTTCCGTCATACCGATGTTATGTTCCCGGATTTTGCGTTCCTAACGCGGTCGGGTGATTTATGGGACCCCCTGACAGTTCGCTTTGAATAAAACTTGTCCAGCAAGGCCTAACCTTGGTTTTACCATTTGCCTCACCACCACCTACCTTTCCCTTGGGAGTAATTAACCCAAGGGTCATCTTTATTTTAGCCCCCCCAGGCCAGTGCTTGTCTAAGTGTTGGTCCGAACCGGGCAGACTGCGGTGCCACCTCGGGGCAACTCGAGGGCTGGTTTTACTCGTAGGCTGACCTATCCGGTGTTGCCCTGAGAACGAGATATGTGCAGCTCCTATCGGAATTGTCGGCGCATCGGGCGGCTTTGCTGGTCTTGTTTTACCATTGTCGAAATGTCTTGTAAACTGGGATTCCGAGACTGATCGGGTCTTCCTGGGAGAAGGTCTATTCCTTCGTTGATCGCGAGAGCTTGTCATGGGCTAAGTTGCGACACCCCTGCAGGGTTTAAACTTTCGAGAGCCGTGCCCGTGGTTATGTGGCAGATGGGAATTTGTTAATGTCCGGTTGTAGATAACTTGACACCAGATCTGAATTAAAACGCATCAACCGAGTGTGTAGCCGTGATGGTCTCTTCTCGGCGGAGTCCGGGAAGTGAACACAGTTTCTGGGTTATGTTTGACGTAAGTAGGTGTTCAGGATCACCTCTTGATCATTGCTAGCTTCACGACCGTTCCGCTTGATTCTCTTCTCGCTCTTATTTGCGTTGGTTAGCCACCATACATTGCTTAGTCGCTGCTGCAACCTCACCATTTTAACCCTTCCTTTCCCATTAAGCTTTGCTAGTCTTGATACCCATGGTAATGGGATTGTTGAGTCCTCGTGGCTCACAGATTACTACAACAACAGTTGCAGGTACAGGTTATGCGATGATCATGACGCGAGAGCGCTGCTTGATTGTGTTGAGTTCTTTTGCTTCTTCTTCGATCAGGGGATAGGTTCCAGGTCGGCAGCCTGGGCTAGCAGGGTGGATATTGTTTGAGTTTCTGTTTATGTATCATCCGTAGTCGGATGTTGATCTCTTGTATGATGATATTGTTTTCATGTGGCATTGTATGCCTTTTGTATGTATCCCCACTATTTATGTAATGTTGATGTAATGATATCCACCTTGCAAAAGCGTCTCAATATGCGGGTCTATCCTTGGTGGGACCTTCGAGTTCCTTTTGGATAGGGTCGCATATTGGGCGTGACAAGTTGGTATCAGAGCCTCGACCGACCCTAGGAGCCCCCCTTGATTGATCGTGTAGTTTGGCCGTTGTTGAGTCTAGAAGAAAACCGATTTCGGAGTCTAGTTATATCGGAGAGTAGGAATTCTTTTTACTCCTCAGTCCCTTCGTCGCTCTGGTGAGGAATCTTGACGTAGGTGTTTTGAACTACCCCTCTTCCCCTTCAAATTTTTTCTTTAGGTTCACGCAGGTGGTTTTCGATCGTTGTTCCTCAGCTCTTTGCATCCGGTGCATTTCTCATCAAGTCGACTCGAGCCTCTTCATCTTTGCCAAGATCAATCCTCAGCTCTTTTCGATCGATGTTGTTTCCCTGTCCGAAGTTGTCCTTATTTTTCCCACCCGCCCTCCCTTCTTCTTTTCAAATCCGGAGTCCGTAATCGAGTATCCACCCTACTCGTGCGAAGTCTTTGTTTTCTTTCCTCAATGATTTCAACCGGTGTTTTCTCTTCTAGATATTCGTCGGTTTCCCCTTCCAAGTTGCCTTTGTTTTCCCGCCCTCCCACCCTTTTTCTTCCCGGAGTCTGAGTCTCTTTCGACCATCAATTTTCATTCGTACAGAGTCTCTTTAGTCTTCCCTTAATTATTTTAACCGGTGAATTCTCGTTTCGTTCGTCATTCTTCATCCCTTTCTTTTCCGGTGGACTCAATTCAAGTTTTCGGTGTTGATCATATTCTTTTCCTTGGATCAAGTGTTTTCTTTGCTCGTTCGCCTCTCGCCATTTTATCCTTCCGGAGTATGATGCACCGGAACAATTCAAATATTTCAGTCATCCATTGCATCATCTATCTGTTCAACATCCCTTTCCAACGGTGTTTTTCTCTTCAGTGGGCCCTAACCCACAGGTCTTTTTCCAGGATCTTACCTGACTCTTCTAATTCCCCCGGAGTCATTCATAATTCTTTTCAAGTGTGAGGTAAGAATAAATTTCATCAGTCACATGCATTTTTTCCAGGATCTCTTTCAAATCATTTGATTGTTGGCTCAACCTCTTCGTTTTTCATTCTTCCGGAGAATCTCAGTAATTTTGGTGGTGTCTCGTCGTCATTTGAAGAACGAAGAAGAGTTTTTCCTCTAAATCTTGTCCGTTCCCCCGGAGATTCATGGTGCTAGCTCGATGTTATCCTATCTAATTGTTTCAAGTCATACAAATTCTTTTCATCCATCCGGAGCATTTCAGGAGTTGCTTTCTCTCTCGATCATCCGGAGGTCATCTTTTCGGAAGATTTCTTCGTTCTAAGTTTTTCAAATTCGTTCTCCAATTATTCTATATTCGTGCCCCTTCGTTCATCTCGGTATTCTTCCCGGTGATTCTTTCTCTTTCATCAGTCTTTTCCAAATTCTAACGGTGGTTCGTTCAAGATTCTTTTCCTTGATTATCATTTAATTCATTTGTTCTTTTCTATCCTACCGGTGGTTCATGAAGACCTTCTCAAGTTTGTGATATGTCACTTCTCAATCCTTTTCTTCGGAGTTTGTTCTTGATGAATAAATTCTAGTTCCAAGTGTTTTCATCTTTTCTTTTCCGGAGTTCAATTTTCCTCGACCATCTCGTCGGAACCTCCATCTAAATCATCTCAAGGCTCATCTTATTCTTTCATCCTTCATTTCTATCTCGTCATCCCTTTTGTCACCGGAGTTCTTCATGGTGGTTCTTCATGATTTAATTAATTCTTCAAGAGTTCATCAAGTATCATTCCATCCTCTCTAGTTCATGTTCTACTCCTTTCATTTTAAACCGGAGTGCTGCCTAAATTCTTTCAGTCTCATCCGCTTCTTATCCCGTTCCAACCGGAGTCATTTCAGACTCTATCTGATGCCGTGAGCTTTCAATTCTTGTAATTCTCCTTGTTCCTCTCTTTTCTCGAGTGCTCTCGATTCTTTGTTTCCTCTCTTGAGTTCTTGTTTCACCTCATCCCTTTTTCCCTTCCGTCTCGGTCCTAAGATCTCGGGACGAGATCTCTTGTTAGTGGAGGAGTGTTGTAACGCCCCAGATTCGATGCGCCAGGTGTCTTCCAGTTATTCGCCGTCGTTGCCATGTCTTTTGCTTGCGTGTTGCATTTTGCCATGTCATCATCTGCATTTCATCTGCATGTTTTTAAAACTTGCATCCGTTCGGGTTCCGCCGGTTCTCTCCGTTGTCCGTTCTGAGCCAGACACACTCGCACGCGCCCGCGGCACCTCCGAAATATTATTTTATAAGTGGCCGAAAAATGTTCTCGGAATGGGATGCATCTTGGTACCGCGTCTTATTATAGTGTAGACAGAGCGCCTGTCAAGTTTCGTCGCATTCGGAGTCCGTTTGACTGCCCAACCGTTAGACATAGTGGTACCGTTGCCGGTACCTTCGTCGGATGTTTTCGGTCTCCGAAAACCGTGCGGGCCGCACTTCTTCCCCTCTCTTCTCAGCCCAAGGCCCTCTTCACAGCCCACTAGACCCACCTACCTACCCCCCTCCGCTCCGGACCATCCGATGGCGATCGAACGTCTCCGAAATGGAGCAAAACCCCTAACCCTAGCCTCCTTTTCCTATAAAAGGAAGCTACCCTTCCATTTTTGGCAGCAGCCAACCCCCCCTCCTCAAAATCCGCGCGCCACCATCCTCCTCCCACCTCGGGGGCCGCGCCGCTGCCTTCCCTCTCCAAATCCGCGCCGGCCACCTCGCCTCCGCCACTTGGCGCGTAGCCATTGGCTGCGCCGCCACCACGCCGTCGCCCGTGGCCCACCCCGTCGCGCGCCACGCCGCCCAGCGTCCCCTCCACCGCCGGGCCTGCCAGCCCATCGCCCGCCCGCTTGGCCCATCCGGCCGCGCCGCTCCAGCGCCCGATGGCGCCCGACCTCGCCGACTCCCGAACCCGCCGCCCGCCTCGCCGGCATTCGCCGCCGATCGCCGCCCGCGGTGCTGCCTCCTCCCAGCCACCAGCGCCTCCACGCCTCCTCGTCCGGCGCTGCCTCGGCTCCCGAGGAGCCGCATCTCCGCCGCCGCCCGCCGTGCCGAGAGCCACCCGAGTCCCGCGGATCTGCGCCTGCGGCTCCTGCGCCGCCCTCGCGACCCTCCGACCCCACCGATGCTGGGACCTGGTTCCCCGTCACCGGAGCTACCCGTTCCCGGCCTCCCCGCAGTCCCTCCACCGCCGGAGCGCCGCCCCGGCCTGCCGGGGCTCCGGCGTGCCTCGCCGCCGCCGTCTTGGGGTCGGGAGGAGCCCTTCACGCATGGGCGTCGGCCTCCCCAAGGCCCAGCAAGCTGGCCTCCAGCCCAGCCGGCCCCTTCCCGCGACCTTGGCCAAAGCCCAGTGGTGAGCCGCCTCTATCCCGCGCCCTGTGCGTCATATAGCCATATAGCGCCCGTCTGTTTTTTTCCAGGAAAACTCCCAAGTCCCAGATTTTTGTCATAATCATACCATGTTCGTTGCATCGCATCTCTGCATCCATAGGTCCATTTCGTGCGTGTAATATGTCAAATTGTTCGTCTCGACGAGTACTTCATTTCATTACATTGCATCATTTTCATTTGAGTTCATCTTGATGCCCGAAATGCTATTGGAAGAGTGCATGTTGTTTGTTAATCTCTTTGAAACTGTTATAACTTGCTGATTTATCATTTTTGCCATGATTGATGTGTGCATTCTATGAGGTTGATGTCTACATGAATGTTGATCTATGCCGTGCCTTCTTTCCAGGGGTGCCAACCATGTATTTTTGTGAGTTGTGTGCTGAGTGTATCAAGCTTGTTAAGTAGGGTAGTTGTTGTTCTTTGTTTTCTGACAGATTCTCATTATATTTTGTTGCTATGTTAACATGCTTCTACTAATCATTCTATGCATAATCTGGAGATGTCCTATAAACATGTTTTGATCTACATGTCATGCTCTATCCATTCATGCCCTTGGTTGCAATTATAGCCTGGTGGAACATGCTGTTATCTTGCTCTAAAGTTGCTTGAAAATGTTGCTGTCAGCCTGTTAACATTAAGTTCACTTGTTCCCATGTTTTTTCCTAGTGATCCATGCACCCTATGAACTTGCTCTTGCCATGCTTAGTTTCATAAACATGCCTTCTTACTGTTGGTTGCCTTGCCATACCATGTATTGCTCTGTGGTAAGTGGTTCAAGCTCACGAACATGCCTACTTATTATTGTTCCTGCCATGTATGAATCTGTAATATAACTTGCCATGTTTACATGGGTGCCATCATATTTTCTATGCCTTTCTGGCTTATGGTTAGTAAGGGACTTTTGATCTATGCTTTTAGTAGATTCATGCCATGCCTTTATTTGCCATGATATGTTCCTGTAACATGTTGTTTCACAGCTCTAAACATTGCAACCTGATGTTATTTCTGCTAAAGTCTGAAACTGTTATTATTTGCAATATCTCCATGTCTTTTTGAGCATGTTCTAGTTGTTTCTGGAGATAGCTCAGTGTTCATGTCTTATTATGCTTTACCTGTACTTCATGCTCATGCCTTTTGTTATTATGTTGGGGTGCTGTAGCATATTGTTTTGATGCTTGTAAGATGCCTAGTTGCTGTTTTGGACAGATTGTTGCTATGACTTGTATAGTGTGTGTGTGTTGCACCGTTGCTCCGTTTTGAGTGTGCTCTATATGAAACTTGCTTGATTTTGCATGTAGCTTCATATTATCATATTGCATCCTTGTTTTGGTGTGTTTTCTTGATGTTTGGGTGCATTTTGCATCAATGCCATGCTTAACTTGTTTTGCTCATATCTTCTAGGCCGTAGCTCCGAATCTAATGAACTTTATATGTAACTTGACTAGAATTTCGTGTAGATCATCTTGGTGCATCTTAACTTGCTGTTTAACAACTTGAACATAATGTTTATTCAGTTCTTGACCCATTTCGAAATTTGCATATGAGGACTTACCGGAATTGTTATATGTTGTTTCCGGCCTCATTTAAACTTGCCTTGACGTGTTGTTCTTATTTGCATCACCTCTTCCCATGAGTAGCTTCATGTAGCTTGGTCATGCATCATGCTTGTTGTGCATCATGTCTTATCTATGTGTGGTGTGTTTACCATGTTGTGTGCTTCTTCTTGTTAGTTCCAGTTTCGTTGCAATCGTGAGGATTCGTTCGTCTACGATTGGTTCGGCTTCATCCGTTCATCTTCTTCATGGACTCGTTCTTCTTCCTTGCGGGATTTCAGGCAAGATGACCGCTACCCTGGATCTCACTACTATCATTGCTATGCTAGTTGCTTCGTTCTATCACTATGCTGCACTACCTATTACCTGTTTATCAAGCCATCCCATATTGCCATGAACCTCTAACCTTTGACACCTTTCCTATGCAAACCGTTGTTTGGCTATGTTACCGCTTTGCTTAGCCCCTCTTATAGCGTTGCTAGCTGCAGGTGAAGTTGAAGATTTCTCCATGGTGGACAGGGTTTATGTTGGGATATCACAATATCTCTTATATTATTAATGCATCTATATACTTGGTAAAGGGTGGAAGGCTCGGCCTTATGCCTGGTGTTTTGTTCCACTCTTGCCGCCCTAGTTTCCGTCATACCGGTGTTATGTTCCCGGATTTTGCATTCCTAACGCGGTCGGGTGATTTATGGGACCCCCCTGACAGTTCTCTTTGAATAAAACCTGTCCAGCAAGGCCCAACCTTGGTTTTACCATTTGCCTCACCACCTACCTACCTTTCCCTTGGGAGTAATTAACCCAAGGGTCATCTTTATTTTAGCCCCCCCAGGCCAGTGCTTGTCTAAGTGTTGGTCCGAACCGGGCAGACTGCGGTGCCACCTCGGGGCAACTCGAGGGCTGGTTTTACTCGTAGGCTGACCTATCCGGTGTTGCCCTGAGAATGAGATATGTGCAGCTCCTATCGGGATTGTCGGCGCATCGGGCGGCTTTGCTGGTCTTGTTTTACCATTGTCGAAATGTCTTGTAAACCGGGATTCCGAGACTGATCGGGTCTTCCTGGGAGAAGGTCTATTCCTTCGTTGATCGCGAGAGCTTGTCATGGGCTAAGTTGGGACACCCCTGCAGGGTTTAAACTTTCGAGAGCCGTGCCCGTGGTTATGTGGCAGATGGGAATTTGTTAATGTCCGGTTGTAGATAACTTGACACCAGATCTGAATTAAAACGCATCAACCGAGTGTGTAGCCGTGATGGTCTCTTCTCGTGGTCCGGAAGTGAACACGGTTTCTGGGTTATGTTTGACGTAAGTAGGTGTTCAGGATCACCTCTTGATCATTGCTAGCTTCACGACCGTTCCGCTTGATTCTCTTCTCGCTCTTATTTGCGTTGGTTAGCTACCATACATTGCTTAGTCGCTGCTGCAACCTCACCATTTTAACCCTTCCTTTCCCATTAAGCTTTGCTAGTCTTGATACCCATGGTAATGGGATTGTTGAGTCCTCGTGGCTCACAGATTACTACAACAACAGTTGCAGGTACAGGTTATGCGATGATCATGATGCGAGAGCGCTGCTTGATTGCGTTGAGTTCTTCTGCTTCTTTTTCGATCAGGGGATAGGTTCCAGGTCGGCAGCCTGGGCAAGCAGGGTGGATATTGTTTGAGTTTCTGTTTATGTATCATCCGTAGTCGGATGTTGATCTCTTGTATGATGATATTGTTTTCATGTGGCATTGTATGCCTTTTGTATGTATCCCCACTATTTATGTAATGTTGATGTAATGATATCCACCTTGCAAAAGCGTCTCAATATGTGTGTCTATCCTTGGTGGGACCTTCGAGTTCCTTTTGGATAGGGTCGCATATTGGGCGTGACATCCGATAACCCCCAGAATCATTCCGGTGTCTGAATATAGTCGTACAATATATCAATCTTCATGTCTCAACCATTTTGAGACTCCTCGTCATGTTCGTGATCACATCCGGGAGTCCGAACTACCTTCGGTACATCAAAACATATAAACTCACAATATAACCGTCATCTAACTTTAAGCGTGCGGACCCTACGGGTTCAAGAACTATGTAGACATGACCGAGACACGTCTCCGGTCAATAACCAATAGCGGAACCTGGATGCTCATATTGGCTCCTACATATTCTACGAAGATCTTTATCGGTCAAACCGCATAACAACATACGTTGTTCCCTTTGTCATCGGTATGTTACTTGCCCGAGATTCGATCATCGGTATCTCAATACCTAGTTCAATCTCATTACCAGCAAGTCTCTTTACTCGTTATGTAATGCATCATCCCGCAACTAAATCATTAGCTACATTGCTTGCAAGGCTTATAGTGATGTACATTACCGAGAGGGCCCAGAGATACATCTCCGACAATCGGAGTGAAAAATCCTAATCTCGAAATACGCCAACTCAACATGTACCTTTGGAGACACCTGTAGAGCTCCTTTATAATCACCCACTTACATTATGATATTTGGTAGAACACAAAGTGTTCCTCCGGTAAACGGGAGTTGCATAATCTCATAGTTGTAGGAACATGTATAAGTCATGAAGAAAGCAATAGCAACATACTAAACGATCAAGTGCTAAGCTAACGGAATGGGTCAAGTCAATCACATCATTCTCCTAATGATGTGATCCTGTTAATCAAATGACAACTCATGTCTATGGTTAGGAAACACAACCATCTTTGATCAACGACCTAGTCAAGTAGAGGCACACTACTAGGGAAAACCTTATACGCAGAAATTTAGCAACAGCGCGGGTCAAAAAAGCGTGCTAGTGCTATATAGCAGTAGCGATTGAAGAAAAACCGCGCTACAGATACAACCTTAGCAGTAGCGCGTGTAGATGCAAAAGCGCTACTACTAATATTCCCATTGGCAGAATGATAGGCTACGCATAGCAGTAGCGGGCTTGGAAGAAACGCGCTACCGCTAGGGCATAATTAGCAGCGCGTTTCCTAAGAAGAGCGCTACTACTAACGAAAATAAAATAAGATGAAAAACAAATAGAAAAGTAAATGAAAATGAAAGAAATAGAAAAAGGAGAAAGGAAAAAAATAAAATGTAAAGCAAAATAAACGAAAAATCGAAAAACCGGAGGAAGGCATAGCAACAGCGTGTGTTTGTAAGAGGCGCTATAGCTAACGTAGCTGCAGCGCGTGTCCTAGACCCCCGCTATAGAAACAGAAAAGGAAATTAAAAAATGGAATAAATTTACATAGCTATAGCAGCAGCACGTTTTGCAAAAACCGCTATAGCTATCTTAGCTATAGCGCGTTTTGCGAAACGCGCTACCGCTAAGTTTGACTTAACCAAAAAACCGTTTCCCCCCAGCCACCACTTCTCCCCCAAATCCCTCAACCCACCCCGCGCGCCACCGTCTCTCCGATTCACCATCACCCCACTTCGCCCCGACGCCGACGCCACAGAGCCGTCTTGCCGTTGATTTACACCGAGCCGCCCCTAACGCCACAGAGCCGCAGCAGCCTCGCTAACGCCACCGAGCCGCCGTCGATGCCACCGGATCCTTCCTCGCCACAACTGCCTTCCTCGCCGTCACCGGAGACGCCCCTGCCTTCCTCGCCGTCACCGGAGACGCCCCTGCCTCCCTCGCCACCACCGGAGCCATCATCTGTAAGCCCCCACCCCTCCTCTCTCTCATGCATAGGTTAGCCAGTTTAATTAGGTTAATTATCTAGGTTAGGGCAAAATTTAGTTAGGGCTTTGACAGAGAAGTAGTTAGGTTAACTAGTTTAATTAGGTTAATTATCTAGGTTAGTGCAAGAACTTAGTTAGGGCTTTGACAGAGAACTAGTCAGGTTAACTAGTTTAATTAGGTTAATTATCCAGGTTAATTAGTGCAAAAATTTATTTTAGGCTTTGACAGAGAACTAGCTGCGTTAACTAGTTTAATTAGGGTTAATTATCTAGGTAAACTAGATTAACTAACTAGGTTAAATAGGTAGGTTAATTTGGTTCGTTGGATTAACAAGCTAGGTTAAGTAGATTGGCTAGGTTAGAGGAAAATTTTATTTTAGAGCATTAGGTCAGAAGGGTTAGAGAAATGGAGTTCCTTTGCAATTTAATTGGGTTCTGTGTTTAGTGAGGTCATTTTGCAAAGGTTTTTTGATTTTTGAAAAGACCACTATTTTTCAAGGAAAAGAATTTAGGCAAATTTTATTTTTCATTGAAGTGGTCATGTTATATCTTTTCATTGAAGTTGTTCGATTGTGCCCAAGTGGCTTTGTTGTTTCCAGGGAATGATGCTGAGTGGCCTATGTTTTGCCGGAATGTTGATTCATTTTTGTTCCGGCAAATTTCAGGTTCTCGATTTGTCCACTTTTTAGCAAAGGTCATGCCGAAATTCTCCGTGAATTTCGGTATGACTTGTGCTACAAACTAGGACATATCGAGTGCCCGAGATTTGCCGCACCAGGAAGGAGTCAACATTCCTGCAAAACAATAGTCCTTTTTTATGTCATTATTCATTTTATTAGGTCTAGAATTAATTGACTAGATTTAATCATAGGAAACATGGCTAGCAACGATGAAGGACGGGGTTTTGGAGATTGCGACGACGTCTCACCGGCGACGATGCATTTAATTTTTAGCCTTACCGACGATCAACAGATGTTGTTGCTGGGCCCACCGGTGGCATCGGGGACTGAGACCGACACGCAGACCGGTGCTGAGACTGACACCGGCGCTGAGATTCAGACCGGCATCGAGACCGGCGCTAAGACCGGTGCTGCCTCGGGGAGCGGAGCCGGTGTAGAACCGAAAGCAAAGAGGAAACGGGTTCCTAACAAACTCAGGACTACTAGACTGGTGGTCACGGAGGTGGACAACAGCAATTTTGAGCCAAAGGCACCCGAGGAAGCGCGCCGCTGCTACGGCAATCAAATAGGCTGCATCATACGGACAACCGCCACCATCAACGATGAGAAACTAAAGAAGATAGAAAATATGAGGAGCTCCCTCCTAAAGAAGTTTCACCAGATATTCTTGTTCCCGGGCCGGAATGAGAAGGATTATGAAGATCCAGACAAGGACCCGACAATGAAGAGGATAAACAAACACGCCATGACCAAGTTTAGCGACGCGTTGGCCGCCTGGAAAAATTGAGTGAAAGCAAAGATCAACGACGGGGAACCCTACTCCGAGATTGTAAAGGATAATCCGACAATCACGAAAAGCAGGTCAAATATTCAAGGAGGCTTGCGAGGCCGAAGCTGCCAAAAAGTCTAAGTACATGAAGGGGCTTCAAAAGAGGAACATTGGGAGCCACCACTCGGAAGCCGTGGTTACGGCGGAAAGAGGTCCAAATGGGCCAAGGAGGACGCGAAGCCGCGAGTCAGGCATCCTGCACTCCTTGGCGGATTTCACCGTCCCGCAGAGCGTGGCGCCCCGAGGGCCCGCACCATTGGGACCCAGTGAAGAAGGTTTACGAGACAACACCGGTCATTACGGAGTTCATGAGACTGCTGGTAATTTTAGTTTCGATCAATTCGATTGCACACGTTAGTCGATTTGTAAACGATCCTTGTGCCTTTTGCGAGAGAGCAGCACCGGATTGCGGCGGCGACTTGCCGTCTAAGGCATTGGCGAGGCCAAGTGGGACACTCCATTCAACCGGCGTTGAACATATTGAAACAACAACCGTGGATACTCGACCGTCGATGGGCGCGTGCACGTGTCGGAGACGGCGCCACGTGGAAGAAGTACTACCGTGAGACCACGGAGGAGAAAAAGGAAATATGGAGATTAATCAAGAAAGCATCGACAAGAAGGTTGAGATTGCGGTTGAGAAGAAATCATCTCGCATACCGCACCAGCGGTAGCTGCCGCAAAACAAAGCGATTGCAGATATATCTACTTCCTTGGTGACGGGCGTTTACACTTGGACAAGGCAAAATCTAGAAAAAAAATGAAGAGGACTTTCCCTTGTCGACTTCTTGGGAGCACTGCTGCTCCCTTTTGCTCCCGCACTGGCTCCCGCTTTTGCTCCCGCACTGCTCCCTTTGCTCCCTTTTGCGACTGCCGTACACTGCTCCGCATCGGCTCCCGCACCGGACGTGCTTGGTGGTGCCTCCTCTTTGGCTGAGCTCGACGCCCTCACGGTATCATCTACACCGCCCCTTCAATATAAATGTATAATCTCCCGCTTCGTTGCCTTTCGGATGTCTCACGTCGCAGACTTTTCTTTGCAGCCGACGAAACCCGCGGCACCATATTGTACACCATCGGCGAATGTAAGGTGGACGTAAGGAAGGGGACGATAATGGAGCCGAAGGAACCATTGTTCCACATCCGGTCGATCCCCGAACGCCTTCAAGGTTTCCGTGGCGGTGTAAAACCGGCCACGAAATTTGCCTCCTCTAATACTAGTGGGGATGACGACGAGACCCATGGCGGCTTGGTGATTGTTGCAATGGGTGGGTCTGTTGTGGCCAAAGAGTCTGCTTCGTCTGGAGGCGGTCGGGAGCACACCCACGAGCACGCAGCCTCAGCAAGGTATGAACATCAACACCCCACCTACCCAATTAGCATCGGGTGTCGGGTTGGGTGATAGTGAACAGGGTAAGCAGGTGGCTCCATTAGTCACAGATGACGTCGCCATGGATGAGGATGAGGATGACGATGGCGCTGAACAGTATGTCTATACTGGCGCGTCCTCAGGGTTTGAGCGTCATAAGTTGGTGCCTGAATTACCATCTCAACATATTATTGACGACCATCCGGTGGTAAAGAAGTCTAGGAAGAGAGCGAGGAAAGGCAAAAAAGTTGATTCTATGATCCAGCCGCCAAAGAGCCTCGGCCAGACCGTGTAGATATCCCCGATGCGGATAAATGGCATATCCCCGGTCGACCAATCCTACCTGAAACGGCACTACGGGCCAGATTCGGCGATTTAAGGAGACTTCATGACGATGTGCTGCGGGTAGAGAAAGGCCTCATCGCCTCGAAAGATCCAGGATACCCACTCTACGTGGTTAACGTTCCGCGGCAAATGTCGTACGCCGACGGCTTCCCCGTGGATAAGTTCTTCCTCCGATTTGATTACATATTCGACATGTTTCACGTGAAGAAGCTGGATTTTACGTTTGTCCGCCTTTATGCCTTGCACATGAACTACATCATTGGGGTTGAGCAGATACGTTTTATCGTGTCACCGCCCGCATTACATGCACGAGGGCTTCTTGGGAGTCTGTGCACAGCATTGTGAATACGCGAGGGATTACATCGTCAGTTTCATGCTCGCCAATAAGGACAAGGAGGCGATTCTCGTGCCTTATCATCCCGTGTAAGTCATCCGCGCTGCTATCCTTCCTTCAATTTCAATAATTTATTTGCACGGTGGAGGCTAATTAATTTGAGGTGTACTTATTTTGCGCAGCGACGGGCGCGCCGTCCTCATCATCCTCTACCCCCGATTCTCCCATGCTCTTTACTTGGACTCGTCGAAGAACATTCACAAAAAGGATTACACCCACATCAAAGATGTTCTCGACGGTGCTATGTTTACTACCAGGCAAGGGGTGGAGAGGTTAGGGACAAGAAGAGAAGGGGCGGCAGGGCCGCCTTCAGCCATAAGACCGACTTCTGCTGCATCCAGCAACCGAACGATTCTCTTAATGATGGATTCTATGTCCTACACCACATGCTTTGAGTACGACGGGATCACCGTAACCTTCACATGGCACCTAGATCTGGCGATGCCCATATTCTACAATGGGCAAAGGACATAGGAGATATCGAGGATCATCGACTTGAGCTGAGTTCTATAACATCCAGCGAACTTGCCCAAATCATCATGAATGAGGTCGTCGGAAAAAGAGGGATGTTCCATGCGTAAAGGACAAATGTCGCGGGAAGACGTCCAAACATGGATAGCCCCTCAGCGTCTCGACATGAAGCCTTTCACTAAGCTCGATGACTATCTCCCTGACATGGATGGATGGCACGACATGATGGAGTGATTGTCGATATATGACAATGTGTCCGTTTAGTCCATACTTTCTTTTATGACAAAACTTTGAGTTATGCACGGTGAAACTTTATTTGTGATGTAATTAAACCGTCCTCCTCCTCCTCTAGCGAAAATCACTCTAGTTAGGTCATTTTGGGTACGATGAACTTTGTTATTTATGCTTATGATATGTTGTTTCTATTTTTGCCAAGTCTGTCTCTTTCTGTTGCTCAACTATATATGTTGCATATCATCGACTCATGTGACGATGCAGGTGCATAGATCATAGATGGCGAAGAAGTGCTACACCAGGAGTATATATACGACAAGTGGCCGGAGTGTCAGGCCCAGGTGTACCGGTTTTCGGTTTCCGAGCGACACGCAGTACTTAGTTTAGGTTCACGCTAATGCGAGAGAAGGATACGAACTCATGTACTCAAAGTGATAGCTATTCTCGCGTATATCATTGTTTAGATGGATGACGATGTATTTGCAAGTAATCAAGACTTGTATCGCTATTTTCGAGATTGATGACGAGAGACCACTTTGTGTTGGATGATGATTATGATGATGACATGATTTGATGAGACTAATTGTATGTATATGCTATGATTACATTTGTATGTGGATGATATGCTAAAGATTATTGTATAAAGCCTATTCAAATACAAAACAAATAAAAAACAAATATGCAGGAAAAAAACTAATAAAACTAGTAGTAGCGAGGGGGGAAATTTAGCAGTAGAGCTACCGACTTACTAGTAGTGCTTCCTCGCTAAACAGCTAGCAGATAATATCGAGAGGCGCCCTTTTCAAAGAGCTCTATAGCTATTCATCAAGAGTAGTAGTGGCGTGGGTCAACAGCGCCATCGCTATATGTTAGTCAGAAGCGCTTATTAGTAGCGCCGGTACCCGCGCTACGGAGAGGGCCAAAACCAGCGCTGCTGCTAGGCTTTTCCCTAGTAGTGGCATACTAGTGAAACTATGTTTGTCTATGTATTCACACATGTATTATGTTTCCTGTTAATACAATTCTAGCATGAATAAAAAACATTTATCATGATATAAGGAAATAAATAATAACTTTATTATTGCCTCTAGGGCATATTTCATTCAACATGGCTATATCCAATGGAGTACTTAGTACTCACTCTCTACATGTCATCCCCAGTCTTGGTACTCTTGTGGTTTCTTTTGTTTGCTCTAGCTAGTAGGTGTATCTGTGTTATCTAACTTTGTTTACGCAGGTTCATTCCTTCCTAAGCCAACTCAAGACTACAAGGTAAGTATATGCATCACATTCATTTGTATGAGGATTTCTTGCTGATGTACATACTGTTTGCAAGAAGGACATATGAGCATGAAGGTACATTTCCCATAATCACATCATTTGCTCTAATTCATATAGCCAAGATACATGTAACACATTGCTTACTCTGTCATGCTTGTGCATTCACATGCTCCTACATTCCATATTTACATGATCGCATACATGTAGGGGGAGCCTATGTATGTTACATGTCTTTCCAAAGCTTTACTTGTTATTCTCTATATCTTTATCTAAAGCTTTGATGTATGTTGTCATCAATTACCAAAAAGGGGGAGATTGAAAGCACAAGTGCTCCCTCGGTGATTTTGGTAATTTATGTCAACATATCTCTTGTTGGACTAATACTTTTATCTAGTATGTTTCAGATAAGTTCAACAATGAAGTGGCATGGACTAGAGGATGTGGAACCCCTTCAAGATGCTAAGGATAAAGGATTGGCTCAAGCTCAAAGCACAAGACTCTACATTTTACTTTTAGTGATCCAAGATCACATTGAGTCTATAGGAAAAGCCAATACTATCAAGAGGGGATGAGGTGTTGGTTAATGGCTTGCTTGCTCAAAGTGCTTAGTGATATGCTCCAAAGCCCTCAACTACTTTCTCACATCCACATTTGTCCCAAACCAAAAGTCAAACTCGGCCCTACCGAATCTTTCCATCTGGCGCCACCGAGTTCTCATGTCATAGCCACTGCCACAAAACCCTAATCTTTTTGGTCTCACCGATAGGGATCTCGGTCTCACCGAGATGGGATTGTAATCTCTCTGTGTATGTCCATTACCAAAATCGTTCTCACCGAGATTGTGTAATCGGTCCTACCGAGATTACAATGCAAAGTCTTTGTTCCTCTTCGTACGTTTCGGTCTAACCGAGATGAGCGAATCGGTCCCATCGAGTTTGCCTGACCAACCTTCTGTTTGTCCATTAACAAAATCGGTCTCACCGAGTTTGTGTAATCGGTCTCACCGAGATTACGTTATGCCCTAACCCTAACCATATCGGTCCCATCGAGATGACATGTCGGTCCCACCGAAAATCCTAACGGTCACATTGTTTACTAAATCGGTCCGACCGAGTTTCACAATTCGGTCCCACCGAGTTTGGTAAGTTGTGTGTAATGGTTAGATTTTGTGTGGAGTCTATATATACCCTTCCACCCACTCTTCATTCGGAGAGAGAGCCGTCAGAACGTGCATACACTTCCAACATACATTTTCTGAGAGAGAACAACCTACACTTGTGTTGAGGTCACGATCTTCCATTCCTACCACATAAATCTTGATCTCTAGCCTTCCCCAAGTTGCTTTCCACTCAAATCTTTTTTCCACCAAATCCAAATCCTGTGAGAGAGAGTTGAGTGTTGGGGAGACTATCATTTGAACCAAAGAGCAAGGAGTTCATCATCAACACACCATTTGTTACTTCTTGGAGAGTGGTGGCTCCTAGATTGGCTAGGTGTCACTTGGAAGCCTCCGACAAGATTGTGGAGTTGAACCAAGGAGTTTGTAAGGGCAAGGGGATCGCCTACTTCGTGAAGATCTACCCTAGTGAGGCAAGTCCTTCGTGGGCAACGGTCATGGTGGGATAGACAAGGTTGCTTCTTTGTGGACCCTTCGTGGGTGGAGCCCTCTGTGGACTCGCGCAACCGTTACCCTTCGTGGGTTGAAGTCTCCATCAACGTGATGTACGATAGCACCACCTATCGGAACCACGGCTCAAAAATCTCTGTGTCTCCAAATTGCGTTTGCACACTCCAATCTCATCCCTTTACATTCTTGCAATTTGCATGCTTTACTTTCCGCTGCTCATATGCTCTTTGCATGCTTGCTTGATGTGTATTGTGAATGTTAAACTTGTGCCAAAACTCCACTTAAACTTAAAGAAATTAAAAACTGTAACTTTTCTTGCTTAGAGTCTATTCACCCCCCCCCCCTCTAGACACCTCTTCTCGATCCTTTCAATCATAAAAGACCATTTTGACTTGTCCTTTGTCTCAAAAGGATTGGGCTACCTTGCTGCACTTTTGTTACTATTATCGTTAGTTGCTCGTTACAAATTACCTTGCTATCAAACTACTAGTTACTTATAATTTCAGTGCTTGCAGACATTACCTTGCTGAAAACCACTTGTCATTTCCTTCTGCTCCTCGTTGGATTCGACACTCTTACTTATCGAAAGGACTACCATTGACCCCCTATACTTGTTTTTTTTAGAATCACCCCTATACTTGTGGGTCATCAAGCATCCCCAACAAGGCCCATAATAGTTTTTGGTGTTATGTTAAAAAAACTCCCTATCCTAGCACCTAAATTGTGAAGGCTCCGAAAATCATCCCAGAACCTGGTCATTTCATCAAAGTAAATGAGTTTATTCCATTTTATCAAATCTCAAAAAGACATTTGATCTTGGAACTGAGGCCAGTGAAGCAATGATGAAACACTGTTGTTTTCTTACGAGAGCAATATCTTTTTAAATGTCTTTGACTAGTGATCTAAACGTCTTATATTTCTTTACAGAGGGAGTACAAAGTACTACTCCGTCCCAAAAACGCTCTTGTATTATGGGATGGAGCGAGTACGATTTAATACTCCTTTCGTTCATAAATATAAGATGCCTTGGATATTTCAATATGGACTATATACAGACTGAAATAGTGTTCAAACACACTAAAACATGTCTGTATATATTTGATTTGAACTTTTTTTAAACATCTTGTATTTACGAGGGGGGGGGGGTAGTATTTCACGCGGAGTTTTACTCAACTCGATCATGTTTTTATGCTCAGACAGTTCCTAAATTAGTGGCACAATGATGAGGAAGTGACGTCACGTTTCCTTTTATATCCGGTGGGATGTAGTTTATGATTTGCTCCAACAATGGAAGAACTTTTTGGATATTTCTTATGAACTAGTACAAAAACACCAAAACCGAACTAATTATCTATATTTGATTATATGTGATTCTCTCTTTCCTTATGCGTAGATAGTTTTGTATATATATGAGTCCAAAGGTGTGCCAATTGCTAGCAAGAGCTCTGGTTTTTAATTGCAATATGATGATATAATAAGATGTCCATTGTTAGGCGTCAAGCAATTTCACTGTAATACCTTGATTTGGTGGCGGGTGCAAGCAGCATGCCGAGGCATCTCAGCATGAGGGGTGGTGGGAGGAGAGACGGAAAAAAATCAGTCAAAACAAAACTGGACGAAAGTGCTGGGACGGAAAAAAAAAGCTGGACGCAATTTTATCAACTACTCCATTAATAAAAATAGAGATAAGATATCCATTGGTAGGCGTGAAGCAATTTCAGTGTAATACCCTGATTTCATTGTTAGGAGTCCAAACGTCAGCACGGCGAGGCATCTCAGCGCATCATTTTCCCTGTTCACATAATCCATTTCGTTTCATTTTTACTCGATGGATTCGTCTCACGCTGTCAGCTGGGAGCTAAAGCTGCCCTCAGCTCATACATCAGCCTCGATTTCAGGATAACAAAGGCCGATCGAACACCACTCGTTCTGCTCCCCGAATCCCAAGCCCCTGAAGAGCCGATATGATTTCCTCCTCGCCAACCGCCGCCGCTGCTGAACGCCGTCCGGTCCCAGCAATGAGCTTGTTCGCCCGACAGTCGTTTTCAGTGCAGCCAAAGGCCATTGACCGCAGGAGTTCAACGACAGAATCATCGCGCCATGGAACGGAAGCGAGGGATCTCAGTGAGTCCCAGTCGGCCAGTCCCAGGTGAGGATGAGCGAGCACGCACGCCTAGAACGACGGATTGCTCGGCCCGTGCGTGTTAGTGCCGGATGCGACGCGCTGTCAGCGGCACCTGGGACTGGGAGGGAATCGCAGGCGGTCCACGCGGGTTCCGTGCCCCTATCTATCCACGGGTTATTCCGTGGCCGCTTCGCTTTTCGGTGGAGCTTTGCGAGGCCGATCAGGCGTCAGTTCATGGCGGATCTCGTCGGCTTTTTTACCTGCGTCGTCGCAGGCGGCACCTTTTCTGGCTTTGCTGCCTCCGCTGCCGCCTGTCACCTGAGCGCATCCGTCGAGCCAATGGGTCTCATGCCGTCGCCTGCTGCCGCACAAGAGTAGAGATGCCACTCGTCCGTCCGTCCATCGGGAGCTTTCCGTCCGGTGCACCGCTTGCTCTTTCCAAAATTCATCAAGACTAAATGTATACTGCAAATACAGCATGTTTCTATTATTTGCGAAACCGAAGCACAGGCCAAAACAGAGAAGGCCATCGTGATGATAGGCTGGTTCACATTTGATGAGCTGCAATTTGCGGCAGGATTTTTCACATTTGTCTCCGGAAATAGGTTTTGTACTTGTATTTGAATTTGTGTGCCACTGTGCATTGATGCTTTTTTATTTTATTTTATTGTGCATTGATGTTGTTGTTTCTTTGGCCTTAGAGGGAAAAACTAGATTTTTCTTTTTGAAAGTTTCTAAACATCACGATCATGACAAAATAGGTATGTCCACGTGATTGATCTGCTTTAGTGAGTGCATTTTTTTTTTCAAGGTAGTGAGTTACCAAAGATAAGAGATTGATTTATATTTAGGACACAATATGTGACGCCCCCGATTCAATCGTACACTAATCATGCACGCAAACGTGTACGATCAAGATCAGGGACTCACGGGAAGATATCACAACACAACTCTAAAAACATAAATAAGTCATACAAGCATCATAATACAAGCCGTGGGCCTCGAGGGCTCGAATACAAGTGCTCGATCATAGACGAAGTCGGCGAAGCAACAAGATTCTGAGTACGCACATAAGTTAAACAAGTTTGCCTTAAGAAGGCTAGCACAAACCGGATACAGATCGAAGAGGCGCAGGCCTCCCGCCTCGATCCTCCTAAACTACTCCAGTCGTCGTCGTGAACTGCTGCGTAGTAGTAGGCACCTCCGGTCAGTAGTAGTCGCCGCCGACGGTGGCGTCGCTCTGAGTTTCCCAACATCTGGTTGCGACAACCGTAAAGAAAGGAAAAGGGCAAAAGGGGAGAAAGCAACCGTGAGTACTCATCCAAAGTACTGCAAGCAAGGAGCTACACTACATATGCATGGGTATATGTGTAGGAGGCCATATCGATGGACCGAATCTGCAGAATGCCGAAATAAGAGGGGATAGCTAATCACGTCAAGACTACGCTCGACGACCTCCGCCTTGCAAAGATGTAGAAGAGAGTAGATTGAAGTCCTCCAAGTAGCATCTCCAAGTAGCATCTCCAAGAGCATCGCATAGCATACTCCTACCCGGCGATCCCTCCTCGTCGCCTGTTAGAGAGCGATCACCGGTTGTATCCGCACTTGGAAGGGTGTGTTTTATTAAGTATCCGGTTCTAGTTGTCATAAGGTCAAGGTACAACTCCGGTCGCCCTTAACCGAGGGACACGGCTATTCAATAGATTAATCTTCCCAGCGGTGCACCACATAACCCAACACGCTTGATCCCATTTGGCGGACACACTTTCTCGGTCATGCCCGCCTCGAAGATCAACACGCCGCAGCCCTACCTGAACAACAGAGGTCAAACACGCCGGTCTAAACCTAAGCGCCAGGGGTCCGGGCCCATCGCCTGAGCACACACAAGACGCTATCTTGGGCGGCCGAAGAAGACCTAGCAACCTCCATTACAAAGGAAGTCACGTTACGCGGTCCAATCCGGCGCGCCGCCTCCGTCACGACGCCAAGAAGGCTTCGCCGATACCACGACGCCGGGATACCCATAACTACTCCCACGAGATGGTTAGTGCGATAGACCAAATGGCCGACTCGGATCAAATACCAAGATCTCATTAAGCGTGTTATTATGAATCAACCATGGATGCCGATCGTAGCCAGCCCACCTCTCACCTAGGCGGTCTCAACTCGCCTGTCGCTCCGCCACAAAGATCCACACAGAGGGCCGTCGGACAAAGGTCCTTTCAGCCCCAATCAAGTGAATCACTCGCGGGTACTCTTCGAGCGACCCGACTTTAGTCACCATCTGTAGTATGTATGTATGTATGTATAGTATATACCGTGATCACCTCCCAAGTGATCACGGCCCGATAGTATAGCAAGGCGGTCGACAAGAATGTAGGGCCAATGATGATAAACTAGCATCCTATACTAAGCATTTAGGACTGCAGTAAGGTATCAACAGATGTAGCAACAATGTCGCTATGCATCGTAATAGGATTATCGAAAAGCAAGAATATGCTACACTACTCTAATGCAAGCAGATAGAGGAGAATAGGCGATATCTGGTGATCAAGGGGGCTTGCTGGTTGCTCGGCAAGAGAGAGGGGTCGAACACCGTAGTCGAACTGGCAAAGCAGCAGTCGGTCTCGTAGTCTACCGAGAGAAGAGGGGAAGAAACAATGAATACAATGCAAACAGATGCATATCGATGCATGACAAGACAAGTAACGATGCTAGGTGTGCCTAATCGCGGTAGTAGGTGATACCGACGAGAAGGAAACATCCGGAAAGTATTCCGGTGTTCCGTTTTTGACCGGTGAACCGGAGGGGAAAGTTGCGTGTTCGGCATGCTAGGGGTGTGTGGCGATTTAACGGGCTGCGTGAATCGATTCGCCTCGCTGCTTACGAGCAACTTTCATGTACAAAGTTTTTCCATCCGAGCTACGGTTTATTTTATATGATTTTCTAAAGTTTTAATCATTTTAGAATTTATTTACTTATTTAATTCTAACATTATCCGAATAGTGCACGCTGATGTCGAAGATGACATCAAGATGACGCCGGCGATCAACAGAGGTGTTGACTGGGTCAATCTGACGTGTGGGTCCCGCATGTCATTGACTATTAACTAACCTTACAGATTAATTAACTAAACTAGGTGATTAGGTTAATCTAATCAGGATTAATTAAGTTAATTAATTAACTAATTAATATTTTAATTATTTTAATTATTTATATTATTATTATTATTATTAAATCTTTTTTTAAAACCTTTTTTTTTTTTCGTTCTGGGGCTGGAGGCCCCACTTGTCAGTGGCCCAGAGGGGCCATAGCGGTTCGGCGGTAGCGGGTGCGGGCGCCTGGCGCGGGCGTTGGGCGCCCGCCCAGGTCGACGGGAGGAACGGGGCGGCCTCGGCGACCGCAGCGGGCGGCGCCGGCGCCAGAGGCGCGGCAAAGATCGGTCGAACGGGGCGCGGCAGCAGCAATGAGGGGCCATGATGGTGCGTGGCGCGGCGGCGCGAAGCGTCGGCGGGGCCGGGCGCGCGTCACGCACGGCGCGACGGCGAATGCGCCGCGCGCGCTTGGGGCGAAGGGCGGCGGGCTGCAGGCTGCTGCGTTAGCGGCGTAATGGCGCGCTGGCTGACGGAGCGACGCGGCGCGCCGGAAAAGCGGTGCACGACCGGCGCTGGCCTTGCCGGGCGCAGCAAAGAACGGTGAGCATGCGCGCGCGACATGCGGGTAGGAGGAAGGGGCGCCACGTGCGCTTGCAGGGGAGAGGAGGGCCTTCGGGGAGGAGGACGAAGAAGCGGGCGACGAGGTCGGAGAGGAGGCAGACCGGTGAGGAGGAGGAGGCAGTCCGGCGGGGAAGCTCCGGGCGGCGGCGGCGGTAGGGTTCGATCCGGGCGGCGGTGTCGGGGACGGGATCGGGCCCTCTCGATCCAGATCCAACGAGGGAGTGGGGAGGGGAACGAGAGGGAGACGTGGGGCGAGTGGGGAGCGGGCTAGGGTTCGGGGGAGTGGGTGTGAGGATAAGGGAGTGGGGTGGGGCGTGGCCGGTTGGGCCAGGTGGACCGGTGGGTCGAGGCCCAGTTGGGCCACGGCCCAGGGGGGTTTCTCCTTTTTTTTAGTCTTAGTTTTTAGTTTTTCTGTTTTGTTTTTCCTTTTTTTTATTTCTTTTCTGTTTAAATTCATCTAAAAGTAATTAGGCATTTTATAAAAAGGGGTTTGCTTCACCATAATTACCATTGCAATATTTGGCACCCACCGAACATTTTTGTTTTGACTTTTGAAAACTTTGGGTGTTTGTCCCTAATTCATTTTTTTGAATCTGCAATGTTTTTGAACAACCACTTAATTAGCAACAGTAACACAGATGACATGGCATCATTAGAAGAGTTTTATCAGTAGCCTAATTATCCCAAGCATAAATCTCCTCCACTACAAGAAATCTCGTCCGAGATTTAGGAGGTAGAAGAAAACAGCGCGGGGTATTCTTCACGCAGACGATCCTCACGTTCCCAAGTGGCTTCATCTTCAGAATGGTGCGACCACTGGACTTTGAGGAACTTGATCGCCTTCTGGCGTGTGCGGCGTTCAGCTTGGTCGAGAATGCGGACCGGATGCTCTTTATAGGAGAGATCCTGTTGCAATTCGAGCACTTCATGATCCACTCCTCGAATTGGGTCCTTGAAGCAACGGCGGAGTTGTGACACGTGGAACACATCGTGAACCTGAGAAAGGTTCGGCGGAAGCTCCAGTTGATATGCCACTTTTCCACGCCTTTCGAGAATAGTGAATGGGCCAATATAGCGAGGAGCTAGCTTGCCCTTGATCCCGAAGCGGTGAGCACCCTTCATTGGTGTGACTCAAGATAAGTTTTTCGCCAAAGTTGATAGACCATGTCCTTATGTTTACGGTCATAATTACTCTTTTGGCGTGACTGAGCAGTCTTGAGATTCTCGCGAATAATGCGGACTTGTTCTTCGGCATGTTGGATAATATCCGGACCGAAGAGTGGACGTTCCCGATTTCGACCAGTTCGGAGGGTTCAGACTTTCGTCCATATAACACTTGAAGGGGGCCATCTTCGCACTAGCTTGATAGCTATTATTATAAGAGAACTCAAAGATACGGGAGAGATTCCTCCCATTTCTTGCAAGGAAATAACACAAGCTCAAGCATGTCTTGAGAACTTGGTTGACACGCTCAACCTGCCCTTGCGATCGAGGATGAAAAGCAAGTCTTTGAAAGACGATGAGTGCCCATAGCTTCTTGGAAACTTGACCGAATCTTGAAGTGAATAAGCTGCCACGGTCCGAACTGATTACCAATGGAATACCGTGAAGCGAGACAATTACGGACATGTAGAGGTTTGCCACCGACTAGCAGTGATCGCTTCCTTGATGCATGTAAAATGCGCAACTTTAGAAAGCCGTCAATGATGACAAGAATAGCATCATTACCTTTTTGCGATTTGGGAAATCCAAAGGATGTGAAGTCCATTTCAACATGGTCCCATTTCCATTCGTGAATAGAGATAGGTTGCGAGTTCCAGCAGCCTTTGATGTTCGCTTTGATACGACGGCAAACGCCACACTCAAAGAACATAGCGAGCAATGTCTTGCTTCATGTTAGACCACGAGTAATCTCGATTTAATGTCTTGGTACATCTTTGTACTACCAGATGGATACATAGAGGCGATCATGAGCTTCTTTCATAACCTTCTGAGGCATATCCAGGTTTTCCCTCTTACTCGGAACTACTAGGCGACCTTTGAAGAATAAGGTGCCATCATCAGCAACAGTGAAGAATGAGGGCTTTCCTTCTTTGAGGTCGCGCTTAATCTTGTGGACTTCATCGTCACACTTCTGCATCCATTTGATGGTGTCCACAAGATCTGGTTTCGCAACCAGGGTATTGAGAGAACCCTTGGGAACAACATGGAGGTTCATCTTGCGAAACTCCTTAGGAGGGGGAGCGAGCGCACCCGTAGGAACAATATGGAGGTTCAGCTTTCGAAATTCTTCAACAAGTGAGGGCTGAACCTTGTGAATCTGGAGGTGGTTGCAGTAAGACTTGCGGCTCAAGGCATCAGCCATTACATTAGCCTTGCCTGGTGTATAGGAAATACCCACGTCAAAGTCTGCAACAATCTCCATCCATCTCTGCTGGCGGAGGTTCAGGTCCGGCTGAGTAAACAGATACTTCAGACTTTGGTGGTCAAGAAGATCTCGCAACGACACGAGAAGGTAATGTCGCCATCGCTTCAAAGGCATGAATGACAAAGAAGAAGCTCGAGGTCGTGAACGGGTAGTTCTCTTCGTGAGGGCGCAATTGCCGAGAGGCATAAGCAATAACTTTGCGGTCTTGCATTAGGACACAGCCTAATCCTTGACGGAAGCGCCGCAATAAATGACGAAGTCCTTCTTAGTATCGTGGAGGAGCTAGTATCGCGTAAGTCAACTTGTCTTTGAGTGCTCGAAACTTTCCCGACATTTATCTCGTCCATTGGAACTTGACGCCTTATGCAACAAAGTTAGTCGAGGGCTGGCAATCTTGGAGAAGTTCTCGGCGAATCGACGGCAATAGTCAAGAGACCGAGAAAACTTCGACTTGCTTGACATTCTTCGGAGGAGTCCAATCGAGAATAGCCTGAACTCGCTCGGGGTTAACGGCAATACCATCCTTAGATATGACATGTCCAAGATAGGTTACTTCGGAAGCCGTAATTCACATTTGGAGAACTTGGCGATAGTCGATGCTCTCGTAGCTTTTCCAGCACAAGACGAAGATGTTCAGCATGCTCTTCTTCATTCTTGGAATATACAAGGATATCATCCAGATAAACCACGACGAACTTGTCGAGGTAATCCATGAATATATAGTTCATCAGTCGAGAGAAGGTGGTGGAGCATTGGTTGCCGAAAGACATGACGGTGTACTCATATGAACCATAACGAGTCACGAAGGCAGTCTTTGGGATATCCTCTTCACGAACACGGATCTGGTGGTAACCCAACCTCAAGTCGAGTTTAGAGAACACTGACGAACCAGCCAGTTGATCATATAGATCATTGATCCGAGGAAGAGGATATTTGTTCTGAATGGTAGCTTGGTTAATAGGACGGTAGTCTTGGACCAATCGGTTTGTCCCATCTTTCTTCTTGACAAAGAGAGAAGGTGCTCCCCAAGGAGAGCAACTTGGGCGAATGAAGCCACTTCGAAGAGATTTATCGATTTCCTCCTTAAGCTCGAGGAGTTCATGCGGCGGCATCTTGTAAGGTCGTTTGGCTATAGGAGTGGTGCCTGGTTTCAAGTCGATGACGAATTCGACAGCTCTAGCAGGGGGAATCCCTGGAAGTTCTTCAGGAAAGACGTCGAGGAAGTCACGAACTACGGGAATGTTTTCAATGCCCTCGAGTGGTGCGGCGTTCAATGCATTCAATGCATAGAGCCTTGCCTCGCATTTTGCACCGTGAGCTTGGTATGTAACTATTTCATCCGAAGGGTGTAGTAGATGGACGGTCTTAGTGGCGCAAACGATGGAAGCAGTATGCGCCTTTAACCAATTCATTCCCAGAATGAGATCAATGCTACAGGACTTCAGTACGATGGGAGAGACAAGGAATTCTAGTCCTTCGATTTCAACGGGACGCTGCTGCAAATCATGGAGGTTCGACATTGGCCCGCAGGGTGTGCACTAATAGAGAAGCGCTCATGTCTTCACTTTTAATGCCATGCATGAATGCAAAATCTTCTGACATGAATGAATGCGATGCTCCTGTATCAAATAAAACGGATGCTGGTACTGAATTTACGAGGAGTGTACCCATCACAAGAGTGTGCTGGTCTTGAGCTTCATTCGGATCAACGTGGTTGGCATGAACACGACCATAAGACTTGGCATTGTTGTTGCGGGGCTGGCTGTTTCCACGGCCATTCTTTGAAGGGCCGCTTGATTCTCGGTTCTCGATTCGATAGCGCGCTCGGCAAGGTGACCTGGTTGACCACACTTGTAGCATGCACCATTATTGGGAGTGGGAACAGAGCTCGGGTGGTGGAGCCGGAAGCCTTGGCTGCCTAGATGGTGGAGGAGGCGACGAGGTGCAAGATAGGTCCGCCTTAGGGCAGGTGCATTTGGACGGTACATGCTGTTGGGATCCAAATCTTACGCTTCGCGAGGGCGGGCTCAAGATGAGCCCGTGTCACGGTTGCGCCTCTGAGAGCTCGTGTTCCCGCAAACCAGTCTCGACATTGATGGCCTTGTTCACCAAGGTGGCGAATCGGCAAAGTCATGCACTAGAAGTGCGAGCTTGATGTCGCCTTGAAGGCCGTCACGGAACTTCTCCCGCTGCGTGCATCGCTTGCAATGTCTTCTTCAAAGATAGCGGACAAGTCCGTAAACTCCCGCCGATAAGCTTCCACGGTTTTGTTGCCTCGGTGAGGTTATGGAACTCACGCTTCTTCCTATCCATGATCCCCGAGGAATGAAGCGGGCACGGAAGGCAGCTTGAAAGTCCGCCAGTGATGATTGTCCCAACGGGCGAGTACGCTGTGGCTGTCCCACCATTGAGCTGCGGGTCCCTTCGTAAAGAAGGAAGCAAAGGTGACATAGCGGGCGGGGGCTACTTCAGCAGACTCCATCTCATAGGTGATGTCACGGAGCTACCATCAAGATCCAAATGGCTGAGTTGAGCTGCGGTACAGCTTGGGTTGAGGCGCATGAAATCCTGCAGAGTCACTTGGGCTGGCTGCTCGCTCATATTGGGGCGAGGAACGAGCCATCACATTCTCCATGAATCGGCGATTCATCTCAAGCTGTTGGATCATACCAGCCATGTACTCGGTGGGGGTGGGAAGTTGTCACACGACCACGACCAGCTGGTCTAACCATCCCGCTAAATATAACAGGGTAGTTCAAGATTGAGAAATTTGCATAAACAAGAATCATCCATGATGACACATGCATAATGAAAAGGGGCACGACAGATACTACATAGTAGTCGATATATCTTACAAAAGGGTCGGACATAGAGTTCAAGACACGAGTTCAAGACATAGACTAAGTCATCAAAGGCGGCACGCAGCTCGCGAATGCATCTAATACTAATAAGCAAGACTACATCAGTCCTGTGGAGGTATCAGGAGGTAGTCGAGTCTGGCAACCGGTAGTGAGGCAACGGATAGTTCACGCCAGCGCCCGGGGCCGCGGATACTCGTGTGGAACCCGACGCCAGTGGCGTAAGAGGACCAAGCGCGGAGAGTAGCCTCCACCTCGCCAACCGACACCGCCGGGCATCACGGTCCTGGCTGGGTAGATCGCAGAACGCGGTAGCTGCCTAGATAGAACAAAGGGGTGCAACAGCGCCGCCACAGTAAAGGTGCCGACGAGTGGTGTACAACTCGTGGCGAAGAGCTCGGTTAGCTCGGTCCAACCCATCGCGATGCGTAACCGTCTCGATGGTGGAAGGGCTCTCGAGTGACGGTGGAGTAGGCAGCGCAGTAGTATCCTCCGCACCAACATCGATGCGATAGCAATGTGCCCGAAAGGGAAGTGTCCAACGCTCGATACTTCCACGAAGACGTGTTAGGGCAAAGATAGGCAGATCGTGAATCGCCATCTCGATGGTCACCCAACACCATGAGCGGTGTGCAAAGACGGTAGTGGAGTTATACTCCGAGAGTAGAGGTGGACGATGGCACGGCATCGCTCTCGTTAAAGTCCCGTACCCCTCATAGACGGTGTACTCGGGGTGCCGCCGATAACCCGGATAGGTCATCATCTCAGCTAGCACAAGAGTGATCCCGAGGCACCAATGGCGCCGTGTGGCGCATTTACCTGCCTCGTGGGTTCCATCTGAAAACAAAGATGTTTCAAAGGAGTCAAATGACAATGTGGGTACTATTCAAAATACTATCCTACTGTAATAACTATGGCTTATCCAACTTTGGGGTGAACGTGGTAACGGGATCCTAATGTTAGAGTTAGTAAATTCGCTTAACCCGAGTAGAAGAGAGTTCGAGTCCCGAGTAAAGGTCGAGGAGTAAAGATCCTAGTACCACCCAATGGCGGCGTGGGCCCGTAAGGCACACTGCCATGTTAGTAAAAGTTTTGTAGTGACTAGACTCGACTTCGCCAAGGAGTGTGGAAGGGGATTCCTACAGCAATGGCTCGATATCAACTTGTGACGCCCCGATTCAATCAGACACTAATCATGCACGCAAACGTGTACGATCAAGATCGTGGACTCACGGAAGATATCACAACACAACTCTAAAAACATAAATAAGTCATACAAGCATCATAATACAAGCCAGGGCCTCGAGGGCTCGAATACAAGTGCTCGATCATAGACGAAGTCAATGCGAAGCAACAATATCTCGAGTACGGACATAAGTTAAACAAGTTTGCCTTAAGAAGGCTAGCACAAACCGGGATACAGACGAAGAGGCGCAGGCCTCCCGCCTCGATCCTCCTAAACTACTCCCGGTCGCCGCCGCACTCGCACGTAGTAGTAGGCACCTCCAGTAGTAGTCGCCGCCGACGGTGGCGTCGCCTCTGGTTCCCAACATCCTGTTGCGACAACCGTAAAGAAAGGAAAAGGGGAAAAGGGGAGAAAGCAACCGTGAGTACTCATCCAAAGTACTGCAAGCAAGGAGCTACACTACATATGCATGGGTATATGTGTAAGGAGGCCATATCGATGGACCGAATCGCGAATGCCGTAATAAGAGGGGATAGCTAATCACGTCAAGACTACGCTCGCAGCCTCCGCCTTGCAGCATGTAGAAGAGAGTAGATTGAAGTCCTCCAAGTAGCATCTCCAAGTAGCATCTCCAAGAGCATCGATAGCATACTCCTACCCGCGATCCTCCTCGTCGCCTGTTAGAGAGCGATCACCGGTTGTATCCGCACTTGGAAGGGTGTGTTTTATTAAGTATCCGGTTCTAGTTGTCATAAGGTCAAGGTACAACTCCGGTCGCCCTTTAACCGAGGGACACGGCTATTCAATAGATTAATCTTCCTGCGGGTGCACCACATAACCCAACACGCTTGATCCCATTTGGCCGACACACTTTCTGGTCATGCCCGCCTCGGAAGATCAACACGCCGCAGCCCTACCTAGGCACAACAGAGAGGTCAAACACGCCGGTCTAAACCTAAGCGCAGCAGTCCGGGCCCATCGCCTCGAAAGCACACCAAGACGCTATGTAGGGCGGCCGAAGCGCACCTAGCAACCTCCATTACAAAGGAAGTCACGTTACGCGGTCCAATCCGGCAGCGCCGCCTCCGTCACCGACGCCAAGAAGGCTTCGCCGATACCACGACGCGGGATACCCATAACTACTCCCACGAGATGGTTAGTGCGATAGACCAAATGGCCGACTCGGATCAAATACCAAGATCTCGTTAAGCGTGTTATTATGAATCAACCATGACGCCGATCGAGGCAGCCCACCTCTCACCTAGGCGGTCTCAACCTCGCCTGTCGCTCCGCCACAAAGATCCACACAGAGGGCCGTCGGGACAAAGGTCCTTTCAGCCCCAATGCGGAATCACTCGCGGTACTCTTCGAAAGCGCACCCGACTTTAGTCACCATCTGTAGTATGTATGTATGTATGTATAGTATATACCCGTGATCACCTCCCAAGTGATCACGGCCCGATAGTATAGCAAGGCGATCGACAAGAATGTAGGGCCAATGATGATAAACTAGCATCCTATACTAAGCATTTAGGACCGCGGTAAGGTATCAACAGATGTAGCAACAATGTCGCTATGCATCGTAATAGGATTATCGAAAAGCAAGAATATGCTACACTACTCTAATGCAAGCAAGATAGAGGAGAATAGGCGATATCCGTGATCAAGGGGGCTTGCCGGTTGCTCGGCAAGAGAGAGGGTCGAACACCGTAGTCGAACCGGGCAAGCAGCAGCGTCGGTCTCGTAGTCTACCGTAGAGAAGAGGGGAAGAAACAATGAATACAATGCAAACAGATGCATATCGATGCATGACAAGACAAGTAACGATGCTAGGTGTGCCTAATCGCGGTAGTAGGTGATACCGACGAGGGGAAACATCCGGAAAGTATTCCTGTTCCGCTTCGGACCGGTGAACCGGAGGGGAAAGTTGCGTGTTCGGCATGCTAGGGGTGTGTGGCGGATGAACGGGCTGCGAATCGATTCGCCTCGCTGCTCGAGCAACTTTCATGTACAAAGTTTTTCCATCCGAGCTACGGTTTATTTTATATGATTTTCTAAAGTTTTAATCATTTTAGAATTTATTTAACTATTTAATTCTAACATTATCCGAATAGTGCACGCCGATGTCGAAGAAGACATCAAGATGACGCCAGCAGTCAACAGAGGTGTCGATAGGGTCAACTGGCGTGTGGGTCCCGCATGTCATTGACTATTAACTAACCTTACAGATTAATTAACTAAACTAGGTGATTAGGTTAATCTAATCAGATTAATTAAGTTAATTAATTAACTAATTAATATTTTAATTATTTTAATTATTTATATTATTATTATTATTATTAAATCTTTTTTAAAACCTTTTTTTATTTCCGCTCGGGCCGGAGGCCCCACTTGTCGCTGGCCCGAGGGGCCATAGCGGTTCGGCAGAAGGGAAGTGCAGGCGCTGGGCGGCGGCTGGGCGCCCGCCTGTGTCGACGGGAGGAACGGGCGGCTTTCGCGCCGGCAAGCTGGCGGGCGCGTGGCGCCAGAGGCGCGTGCAAAGATCGGCGAACGGGCGCGGCAGAAGGCGCGCAAGGGAGGGGCCGCGGTGGTGCGTGGCGCGTGGCGAGCGGCGCGGGGGGGCGGGCGCGGTCATGCACCGGCGCGACGGCGAAGCGCTTGGCGCGCGACGGACGGGCGAAGGGGCTGGCTGTGGCTGGCTGGCGTGTGTGCGCGCGGCGAGGCGCGTCGGGACGGAGCGACGGGCGCGCCTGAAAGCGGGTGCACGATCTGACAGCCGGAGCGCGCGGCGGCGCAGGCAAAGAACGGTGAGTATCTGCGCGGTGACCGCGGGTAGGAGGGAAGGGGGGCGCCACGCGGCGCTGCGAGGGAGAGGAGGGCCTTCGGGAGGAGGACGAAGAAGGGCGACGAGGTCGGAGAGGAGGCAGACCGTGAGGAGGAGGAGGCAGTCCGGCGGGAAGCTCCGGGCGGCGGCGGTAGGGTTCGATCCGGCGGCGTGTCGGGACGGATCGGGCCTCCCGATCCAGATCCAACGAGGGAGTGGGAGGGAACGAGAGGAGACGGGGGGCGAGTGGGGAGCGGGCTAGGGTTCGGGGAGGGGTGTGAGGATAAGGGAGTGGGGTGGGCGTGGCGGTTGGGCCAGTGGGACCGGTGGGTCGAGGGCTCAGCTGGGCCACGCCCGTGGGGGTTTCTCCTTTTTTAGTCTTAGTTTTTAGTTTTTCTGTTTTGTTTTTCCTTTTTTTTTTATTTCTTTTCTGTTTAAATTCATCTAAAAGTAATTAGGCATTTTATAAAAAGGGGTTTGCTTCACCATAATTACCATTGCAATATTTGGCACCCACCGAACATTTTTGTTTTGACTTTTGAAAACTTTGGGTGTTTGTCCCTAATTCATTTTTTTGAATCTGCAATGTTTTTGAACAACCACTTAATTAGCAACAGTAACACAGATGACATGGCATCATTAGAAGAGTTTTACTGTAGCCTAATTATCCGGGCGTTACACAATACCGAAGTAACATCAGATTTTTTTAAAAAAAGGCTTTCGCCCCGCTTTATATATATAAAGCAATGACCAACAACACACCGATACAAACGCACGCCCCCACAACACACGCACACACCCAAGGCAAGATATATAGGCGCTGAGCACAGCGACATCACCCCAAGCACTACAAGAGAAGCCGGGGCCTCGACCGTGAACACGCCACTGCGAGTAGATGAAGCCGCATACGACGAACCGTGGGCTCCAAGGCAGCGTCTTTAGGAAGGAAACGACACCGGAGCGCCGCCACCGCCCGACCCGTGGGTCAGAGTTTCTGTCGGTGTCAAAACCGGCGGATCTCGGGTAGGGGGTCCCGAACTGTGCGTCTAGGCGGATGGTAACAGGAGACGAGGGACACGATGTTTTACCTGTGTTCGGCCCTCTCGATGGAGGTAAAACCCTACGCCCCGCTTGATTAATATTGATGATATGTGTAGTACAAGAGTGGATCTACCACGAGATCAAGGAGGCTAAACCCTAAAGCTAGCCTATGGTATGATTGTTGTAATGTATGTTGTGTCCTACGGACTAAAGCCCTCCGGTTTATATAGACACCGGAGGAGGCTAGGGTTACAGAGTCGGTTACAATGGTAGGAGATCTACATATCCAGATTGCCAAGCTTGCCTTCCACGCCAAGGAAAGTCCCATCCGGACACGGACGGAGTCTTCAATCTTGTATCTTCAGAGTCTTGGAGTCCGCGACGATGATAGTTCGGCTGTCCGGACACCCCTAGTCCAGACTCCTCAAGAGTCTCTCAACCAGGCTTCAATGACGATAAATCCGGGCGCGCATAATGTTCGGCATTGCAAGGCGGGTTCCTCCTTGAATAATCCAGAGAAGATCATGAACACCATGATAGTGTCCGGCTCGCAAAATAAATTCCACATTCCAATCAGAGAGAGAATAAAATGCACACAAGTCCAATCTGCGACGTATTATGCGGCATGACATCACGCCGCTACCGTGCTTTTACTTGAATCGCTTTTTTCTTACTATACCACCTCAAAGACGCTTAGCGGCGGTTTCTTGGCACGCCTTGTCGAAGCGTAGATCGTGTTCCCCTTATTCCGGATTCTCATCAATACGGACGTAACCCAACCGCGCCATTGATGGTGGCGCTTGGGAGATAAGCGAGTTTTACCAGGCTGGTGGGGGACGCATAGTTTCCGTCCGCCTATATATAAGGGATAAGGATTTACCTTCTCACCTACGCCTTCTTCCTCCTTTGCTTATCCATCTCAGCGCACTCAAGCTCCAACGGCCAAGCTCGGGCATCTCGCCTCAACCTTCTCCGAATATGTCCGGAGCGGGAGGCAAATGGCTGGCCTCCACCGTTAAGGAGGAGCACATCACCAAGCTGCGCAGCGCCGGATACCTCTCCGGCGATATCGCGCATCGGCTGCCCGACGAGGGGCAGCTCATCCCTACCCCTGGGCACCATGAGAGGGTCGTCTTCCTTCCCCACTTCCTCCGCGGACTGGGCTTTCCACTCCACCCATTCGTCCGGGGGCTCATGTTTTACTACGGCCCGATTTCCATGATCCGCGCCAACTTCATCCTCAACATCTCGGCGTTTATCGCCGTGGTGCGAGGCCTTCTCTCGCATCCGCCCCACTTCGCCTCGGGCTCAAGACCTTCAACGCTGCCAAGGTTGTGAAGGGCACGCAAGCGTAATGCGGAGGCGCCATGTTGGGTAAGTTGCCCAACGCCCTTTGGCTCGGCGGGCCTTCATGGACTCCGCCAAGGGGTGGCAATCGGGTGGTTCTACATCACCGAGCCGCGAGCCCACATGGGCGGCGGCCCCGAAGTTTAGATCTCGCATCCCCACGCACCTCACCTCCCGAAAGAGAAGGGCTTGCTGGGGCAATCCGGCGAGTCGACGGACTCGAGCCCGCATCCGTAAGCCGGTGAGCAAGAAGCTCAGCTCGCCGACGTGGTCCAAGTCATGCTCATCCGCGGATCCTCCCATGCCAAGAACGGGCATTCAATGTGAGAGTTCAATCTGAACAGCACCAGCGCTAAGCGGGCTCTTCGACACGACATACGGGCGCATGGAGGGTGCTGTTTAAGGCGCCGGTTCCCGCATCCGCCGACGGAAGATCGCGATTTCGCCGCAGATCATCCGACGACGGGTAAGTGATTCAACCCCTTTACGGGACACTTGTGGTAATCAAATTGATTCTAAGAGGGTTTCACTTCTCTCTTTTCCTTTGACAGAATGGATGGAGAAGGCCGAGCAGCTTATCAGCCCGCTCCCCGCCAAGAGACCAGTGAACGCCTGCCTAGCAGGGCTGCTGGTTCCGCACCGCACGTGGTGCCGGAGAAGAAGGCCAAGAAGGTGGCCGTGGGGACTCGAAGAGTTCCGTGTCAATCAAAGTCCGACGACGAGGCGGACTCCTCCCCCGAAGACGAGGAGGAGGAAGAGGACTCTCTCCCGGAGGAGGGAGAGAAGAAGAGGAAGGCTTCCCCGATAGGGGAGGCCGAAGGGTCCAAGAGGGGGAGAACTATTCCCCCAGACAGTTTTGCCAACACCATCGTTGGCGAGGAGGAGTGGCCTTTAAGGGCCAGGCGTCCGACAAGATCGTAAGTATCCGGATCCCTGATATGCAATTTCTTTCATGTCGCGTAGTGTCCTTCTAATGCCGCTCTTACGTCCGTAGTCCGCCGATGATGATCTCCCGCTTCATCGAAAGGGTCGTTGGCCCTGCCGGATGTGGATTCACTTCAACCGCCTCTACCCCCGCTACCGACGAGGACGCCGAGGTGGGATCCTGAGAGGACCCATCGAGGGGACTCGAGGCGCCGTCAAGCAGCCTCCCGGACTTTGCGCCGACTCTACATCGAACCCGCAGATGGTTCCAGAGTCCGCAGCGGCCCTTTGAAAGAAAGGCAAGATTGTGACACGGCGGCCTCCGCCCAACCGAGGCGCCGGATAACTTGTTGGAAGTGCTTAAAGGCGCTTCCATCGAGGAAGAACACCACACTATCATGAGTGCGGTGATTCGAAGGTTCAGCTTGCCAAGAGCGGGCTGACTGAAGCTCGCAGCAGCCTTCTAACAGCTTTGAGGTAAGAAGTTAAAATTATGTAATGTAATACCGCATAGACAAGAGCCCTCGATGCTTAGTTCGTGTTCGGAAAGAAAAGCCGGATGAGGATCTAACAAGATATACGTGGGGTTGCTTAAAATATGTCAATATTGGTTTGCAGCTGCGCTTGACCTCTCCGCCAAGACCGACCGCAGAGGTCAAGCAGTTGAAGCAGATATCGAGCGGTCCGAGCAAGAGCTCGGCCATGCCAAGAAGCAGCTCGAGGACAAAGAAGGTGAGTAACACCACTTTGAATAGTTACCTTACAGAAAAGGATTTTGGTTGCAATAAAATTAACAAGGATAATATGGGTATTGCAGGGGCCACGAACGAGGTGGCAGCCCTGAAGGAGGTTGTGTCCGCGGCCGAACGCAGTGCGGCCGTGGAGCGGGCAGAGCGAGAAAAGCAGGAGGCACGGGTGGCGGAAGTACGGCAAGAGCTCCAGGCTCTCATGGAGAAGCATGAGAGTTTGGAGCGTGACTCCAAGACTCGAGAGTCCGAGCTTGCCTCGGCTCTCGAAAGTGCCAAGTCCACCAAGGCCGAGGCCCGTAAGGCCCTTCAGGAGGTTGAAGATGTAAAGAAGATAGCGGCGGTAAGGCATTTTTCATGCAAAGCAGCATGTTAATGTAAACTACCTAACACTTACCCGCATTCGAGCTCTCGTAGGCTTTGCAGATCTGCCACAGAGGCCCAATGCCGCCGATTCTATCATGGCGAGGAGGGAGCTCGACGGAGAAGGTCTTCGGTCTCAAGACGCCGAGGCCGCCATCCGGTGCCCCCAAGCGACCAGCCAAGCAAATGGTCGAACTCCACAAGGTAGCCGAGGAGGCCATGAAGGGCCTTATAGTCCGGTTGTGGCTCGACAGGCCATGCCTGGAGCTACTTGACCTCGTGTGGCGGCTGGTGGATGCGTGCCCACGGGTGGAGGTCGCAGCGCCCCTTTGTATTGAAGGTGCACGTCGGGCCTTGCCCGCACAAAGGTGCATTGGGGCAGGTTGGATGCGAGAAGCTTCTCACGGACCCACCGCCACCGGGCAAGGAGTATCGCATCACCAAATGTATTATAAAACTGTCTGAAGGGAGCTCGCGATATTATGGATGAGTGCCCCGAAATGTAATCTTTGAGTGAACTCGCTATGTGTTATCCTCAGGCGCTGAAAACTTCGCTCATATGCGCCTTTGAGCAACGCTTGTTTTAATTTAAAATATTACCTTCAGGCGGCCGCTTATAAAATCTGAGAGATGGCAAGTCGTTGGCTTCAGCCCCGAGCCACGAGTCTTTGGGGTGTTCGGGATAAACTTAAGCACTCTTGTTGCCATTTTTGGGTCCATCTAGGAGGCGCCAAAGACAACGAACAAGGCAACCGGACTTATAATGCTTGAACACTCTCACTTAGCCATAGAATTCTATAATTTTAATTTTGGTGAAGCCCCTAGTATTCGAAGGTCAACCGGGCGCTATCCACGCCTTCGTCAGACATGGTCCGAACTTCGTCAAGCGGCGTGAGTCTTTATGACCGAAAAACCTCTCGAACAGCGACCAGCCTCGCCTTATCATGCCGGTCAGTTTTAGCTTTCCATCGAGGCGCCGCCTGCTCAACCGGGCGCAATCGCAGTGGTTATCCCAGGCCACCTTAGCCGATGTAACGGAACGTAAGGCACCAAAACGTGGGAGCCGCAAACCCAACTATTGACCCAAGACATGATTCGAGCCGATTCATATAATGCTATAAGTTCGGGTGCCGCACTTTTGAAAGTGTTCGGACTTATCACACCATAGTGTGGGGAACATAAGCCCCTGGTGTATTAGGCCGTACCAAAATATACGGGTGCAAGATGTCATGTAATGAACATATATATATATAAGGTAATGTAATTGCAGTCAAAAAGGTGCTGCATTATTTTTTAAAGAAAGTCTGCTATGAGTGCGGACCGGTACAAATAGTGCGGTAAGCAAGGGATTAGGACTAATTAAACATGTCCCCCTCCAGGGGTGAGCTGCGGACTTGGTGTATATAATAGAATTTAATGCTCGTAATTGAGACCACCTGAGTGTTTGTCGCAACCTTCTTTCTTCCCCGTTGTTGCATCATGAGTTCGGCAGTTCACCACGGACAGGCCTCCGTTAACGGAGTCCTGTGTACACAAAGAAGGAAAATAATAATAATAAAAAGAAAGGGGGGCACACTTGCGATCCCCTGGTGTGGTCGAGCCACACTCTGGGTCTATTGCGATCGTGCCCCTTTCCCTGCGCCCATGGTATCTCCAAAGCGTAATGATGTACGCGGAGAGTTGTTATTGCAATCATGCGCGGGCGGGAGTTGGGGCCGCATTGCTACGCGTGCTCTGATTGCGCCAGGTGGTCTTGGTTGGTACTGCTTCGGGCGCGTTTTGCTGTATCCGGCCGTTTAACGGCCGGACTCGAGAATTGCCTTAAAAGGCTGCTCTGTACTTCTACTACGAGCCGCCAGATGTTCCTCCGCTCGAGGGAGCGCTCAGATTCCGCTGACCGTGATGACTCCACGAGGGCCTCGCATCTTGAGCTTGAGGTATGCATAATGAGGCACCGCGTTGAATTTTGCAAACGCGTTCGTCCGGCAGAGTGTGATAGCCGCGCGAAACGGGACTATGTCAAGATTAACTCTCGCCCGAAATTGTCCGGGATCCAAAGACCACTTCAGCAGGATCGAGCTGTGCAGCTTGGCTTCCACACCTGGTATGACACCTTTAAAGGTTGTCTTTGTAGGTTTAATCCTTGAGGGTCTATGCCCATCTTGCGACCGTATCCCGGTAAAGCAGGTTCAGTTACTACCGTCGCCCATCGACTCTCGTGACGTGAAATCCATCGACGATTGGGTCTAAAACAATGCGCGAATCCGCCATGGCGTATGCTGGTCGGATGGTCTCTTCGATCGAAAGTGATCGGACAAGAGGACCATGGATTGAACTTCGGGCGATCGCTCCATCGCATAGACGCCCCTTAGTGCGCGCTTCCTCTCCCTCTTGGGTATATGGGTTGCGAGATCATGTTCACTATCCGCACTTGTGGGGAAAACCCTTCGTCCTCTATTGTTCGGGCGGTCGGTCTCTTCCTCGTCGTCATTGTTTAGCCCCTTGTCATTGTTTTCGCAATTAACTTACTCGCTCGCTTGAACACCCAGCAATCTCTATTAGTGTGATTAGCTGGATTTTTCAGGTGCCATGTATCGCATAAGCGGTCGAGTATTCGGTCCATATTGATGGACCCGAGTGGTTCTTTGAATGGCTTCTTCCACGACCGGTTTAGAGCCTCGAATCCGCGCGACCGCCGATCCTCCTTATCGCCGCCGTTGATGCGGCGTTTGTTTTGTTTCGCGTGACTCGCCGTTGTTGTCCTTAGTATCCGGACCGCCAGAATTTTTACAAAGATTGTTGCTGCGAGCTAGCCAGCTATCCTCTCCGCCGAAGCGGGTCATTAATGATGTGAGGGCTTCCATGGATTTCGCTTTTCCTGTCCTGTGCCGGGCTAGCCATTCGTCATGGATGTTATGTTTGAAGGGTGCAAGGGCCTCTCGATCCGGACAATGACGGTTTGGTTTTTCTTTGTCAAGAACCGTGTCCGTAATTGTCCGCCGATTCGTCTCGCTGCTGAATGATGTGGCTTAGGTCATCGGCGTCTCGTGGTCGCATATACGCGCCTCGGAAGTTGTCGAGGAATGCGGCTTCCGTGTCTTCCCAACACCCAATTAACTCTGCGGGCAAGCCGTTGAGCCAATGCCGAGCTGGTCCCTTGCTTGAGGGGAGATACTTGATGGCGTGGAGATTGCCGCCGGGCCATATGGATGTGGAGAAGATAATCTTCGATCCAAACCGCGGGGTCTGTTGTGCCATCGTAGGATTCGATATTTACGGGTTTAAATCCTTCAGGGATTTGATGATCCATTACTTCGTTAGTGAAGCATAGCGGGTGTGCGGCGCCCAGATTGAGCAATATCACGACGCAGCTCGAGAGAGCGTTGTTCATGTGTTCGCCCGGCCGGGTTATTGTATCCGCGCGACGGTATTCTTCATGGGTCGGGGCGCCCACGTGATCCGTAGATGGATATGGATTGCCTTGCTTTGTCCTCCAATATATCTCGCAAGTCCGCGCGTTCCCTCTTGGCTTCAGACTTTTGGAGCGATGCCGAGGACGGTCTTGGTTGGGGGCTCGATGCTCTCTCACACGACCACGGGTGGTCGGTCACCATATCGCGGCGCCGTGATGGAGGTATGTATGCTTCCTCCTCTAATCGGGGAGCAGCTTATGCCTTGGGTAGCTTTTGAGGGCGCTCGAAGTTTATACTCTTCGCCGCGAGGACCTCGGTCCATCGATCGCCAGCAGGTCCCGATCAGCTTGAAGCTACCGCTGCTTTTTCTTTAGGCTATTTGTCGTGGCGATAAGCCCGCATTTAAAACGCCATGTTCGACGAGATCCTCGGCACGATTTAATTGTCTGTCGTTGAGGCTTGCCTCGCCTTCAAGGGAGGCATATAGTTATAATCCTCAACCTTCGCCCCGCCGCCTCTCGTGAGGGCTTGCTTCGATCCTCCCGCGCCGAGTCCTGCTGGAGGGGCTGCCTTCGCACTTTCTCGGGTATTATTATCTCCCGTGCCAGAATCTCCATTCTTGCTGTGACGAGATTTAGAGCGGCGCCGCTGACGCCGGCGCTTGGGCTGTTTCTTTAAAGAATCTGCCTCCGCTGTTTCTTCTCCATCCCCGTCTTTTGGGGTGTCCACCATGTATATGTCGATGACGAGGTGGTCTTCCAGCGCCTCGTAGGCACCGGTTCTGCTCGCCTCCGCATCGCCATCCATAGCGCCGATGTCTTCGGAGTTGTAGTCTAGCATGTCGGTTAAATCGCCGACAAGGGCTACAAAGTGGGTGGTGGGTGGGCTCAATTTCTTCGTCGTCTCAGATCTCCAACCATCCCGCCATAGTCCGCCAGGACTCTCCGATAACGAGAGATGCTTTAGCGAATTGAGGATGTCGCCAAAGGGCGAGTATTGGAAGATGTCCGCGGTGGTGAATTCCATAACCGGCGCCCAATCCGATTCGATTGGTAGGGGCGTGGGAGGTCCGTAGTCCGGCAAGGAGTCCAGCACCTTGGAATCACGAGTTTCGCGAGGGACAAGATTAGCGTTCGGCTCCATCGCCGTGGAAGTTGAAGCCTTCGAGGTGGTGTCCATCCACCGATCCTCGATCCGGGCGATCGGCTCGACTAAGGACCAAGCGGATTCAGATCGCGCCACCAAGGCAATCGCTCGCGGCAGAGCTAGATCGTGCCCATCGTAATAAAGGCGGCGCGCTTTGGCTGTGGCTCGAGCCGTCAAGATCAAGTCTCCGTGGACGCCGGCCTTGAAGTTTAGACTTCGAATCGACCGATGGCCAGGGCGAGCTTCGATCCGCTCCAGATGGCCAAGCAAATTAGCCCACAAAAGCGGCCGAATCTAAGATCTGTCCGGGAGAAAAGTCTCACCACCGACAGCGTTGTTGGTTGAAGATGCCATCGAGCCAATCGGTGACGACACACGAGGAACTCTCAATGAAAGCACCAATGTCGGTGTCAAACCGCAGATCTCGGTAGGGGGTCCCGAATCAGGCCTAGGCGGATGGTAACAGGAGACGAGGGACATGATGTTTTACCTGTGTTCGGCCCTCTCGATGGAGGTAAAACCCTCGCCCCGCTTGATTAATATTGATGACATGGGTAGTACAAGAGTGAATCTACCACGAGATCAAGAAGGCTAAACCCTAAAGCTAGCCTATGGTATGATTGTTGTAATGTATGTTATGTCCTACGGACTAAAGCCCTCCGGTTTATATAGACACCGGAGGAGGCTAGGGTTACACAGTAGTCGGTTACAATGGTAGGAGATCTACATATCCAGATTGCCAAGCTTGCCTTCCACGCCAAGGAAAGTCCCATCCGGACACGGACGGAGTCTTCAATCTTGTATCTTCGTAGTCTTGGAGTCCGGCGGACGATGATAGTCCGGCTGTCCGGACACCCCCTAGTCCAGGACTCCCTCAATTTCCCCTGGAGCAACACGACGGGCAATGATGGCTGTGGCAACGCCTTCAAGAAGGGAAGGAGTTTCGCCGCCGCCGGTCTGTCCGAAGAAAGAACATGTTTTCATCCCGGCCAAAATTCACCGCCACCGGACGCCTCACCCCGGCGACCATGCTGCCCACATGACCATGGTCACCGGGCAGCACTAAGCCACGAGCTCTGCCCATGAGCACCGCGACACCACCATCAGGGCCGCCGCCCCGACATCCAAGACCTCAATGCCACCTCACCCGCCACCCATCACTACCCCAACCAAAGAGATGAGTGAAAAGGCCCCGCCTTTAGTAGTCCTGAGCAGCCCCCAGTACCGAGACCCACTAGGCCGGCCAAAATTGGCCTCCATCGGCTGGTCCTGCTGCCGGGCGCAAGACGAGTCCTGCTGCCGGGCGTGAGACGAGTCCGGTCCTACTGCCGAGCGCGAAACGAGTCAGTCCTACTGCCGGACGCGAGACGAGTCCGGTCCTGCTGCCTGGCGCGAGACGAGCAATGGATCGCAACCGGGAGAGGGCCAACCCTTTGATGAAGGTAGTGCCCAAACGACGAGGTGAGGAATCGAAGGTCAACGGGGGCGCTCACTGACGGTGACGCCGAAGAAGTCCGGTCGCCGCCGTGAAACGTCCCAACCACCGCCGTGAGCCACCACCACGCCGTGGCAGCCCACATCCACGCCGCCAACGGCAGTTGGCCAGCGCCACCACCCTTGCCGCCAATGGCCGCCGCACGCAAGGATGGCCGAAGCAAACACCGCCGCCAACAGCACCACCAGCACAAACCACCACCACCATCACCGCGCAGCCGCCGCCACCTACCATCGCAGGCGGCCGCCGCGCCCAAGCCGCCACGCCCCGCCGCCGTCACGTAACCGAAAAAGCAAGCTCACGGCCACCCGCCCGCCGACGCGCGATCATCCACCGCCGCCGCCACACCTCACCACCACGCCAAAGAAGCTGGTCGACGTGGCTTAGGCGCCGCCCTCGGCCATGGAACTAGCAGCCCGCGCAGATCTGATCCCGCCGCCGCCATCGCTCAAGCGTTTCGCCACCGCAGCGCCGTCGGCTCAAAGATATGCACCGGCGACCACCAAGGTGCCCGCACACCGCCAAGCCCACGACGCCGGCGCCAGCGTTGCGCCCAGATGGAGGGGCCGCACCGCGCCAACCCCACCGCCGAGGGGACAAACTGGCCCCGCCGCCGCCGGCTCTGGTTGGGGTTTGCCCGACCGAGGCCCAGGGAGGTGGCGGAGGGGGCGGGGAAGAGAGGGAGGGGGTGACGGCGCTGGATTTTTAGGGTTCCCCCCGGTCGCCGCGCGGGGGCGATGCGGGACGGGCCTACTACTTCGTCAACATCAGATTTTTAGGGATCCCAATGAACATCCTCAATGCCATCAAATCAAGATTGGATGGCAATTTCTCTGTGCAACATGACAATGTTTTCTATCTTTTTTTTGTGCTACATGGCCACTTTGGGCCCCGACCATGGCAAATCACCCAAAGTTACCCCTGGCAACTTCAGTTGATATGGCATGGCAAGTTTTGGGCGTTCGCTGCGAAAACGCTTGCACCTATATTTATTTGTTTACGGACCGTGAATTTATTGCTATTATTGGGTTATCAAATATGTTTGACCAGCAATGAATTTATTTACAGATCACATGAATTTATTGCTACATCCAATGTGGCTACATCATAGATTGATCTGATTTAGTGTGTTAACAAAGATTTTTTTTAATCTAAAATCTATGTTATCAAAGATTGGTTTGCTGAAAACCAGAAGGGGATGAAAAACCGAGAAAATTGGGTGAAGTATGGGAGGATGGATGAAGAGATGGTGGGGAGAAAAATTGACGTAAGTTGGAGCCTTACATTCTTTTATGTTTTGTCTATTTGTTTTGCATTAAGATTTATCTTGTATGTTTCTTTTATTGTGCTAATATTTGGCCACGTAGTAACGCACGGGAGCATACCTAGTGATACTAAACACATCGATCGAGATGAGGTGCACTGGGTGTGCCCGATGATATGTCCTCTCTAAAGTTATAGTTTTACCACTAATTCTTATTCGTGTATGTTTCTTCAAGCAAAAGTATGTATACATTTATGGAAATTTATTGTTGGATGGGGCTTTATGTTTAGACATATTATTTAGCAGTTTGGTGTCGTAGATGCTTTCTTTAGATTTATAATCAACACATAAAATGTTTGACTAACATAGGTTTTAAAACCATATGTACTAATAAAACATTAGAGGAGTACATAAGAATAAATCAGTCCTACATATAAGAGGGTTTTACCATGCTTACTTATATACTTTTGTGCATAAAAATATTTTGGTTTTTCTCGTATGACTGAGAAAGAACTATCACTCACCCGCAAAAAAAGAATAAGAGAAATAACCATCGCTAAGTCACAGCTAAGGCCATTCAATCTAAACACGACATCTCCAACAGGCGCGCAAAGACTGCTTCGCGCGTTACAATTCAGGTTTTTTGGGCGCCGGACAGCTCGAGCAGAAGCTGTAAAATAGTGCATGCAAAAAAGAAAAGGTTTGGGCATGCGCTAAAAAGCTCTATCAAAGCTGCAAATTTGAAGCTCCTGATTGCGCGCGCTTCACAATTTGCACTGTGTGTATTTTCGGGCGCACTTTTTTGTGCATCTAGTAAACCAATGTTAGGTCCGGCACGCTAAAAGTGATACAATGGCGCGCTAAAACTATTTTAGTGCGTGAAACTTTTATGCTTGAAGATGCTCTAATGTCTAAAAATATCTTACATTACGAGACGGAGAGAGTACTATATATCAAAGTGACTGTGCTGCGGCCTAATCGGGCCAACGGTGCTCCTTTTCCTTCGTTTACCATCGGAAGCTGCAAATCTTTGCACCAACATGAACAGTTCAGTTACCATGGGAAATCGGAAATCCCCTTGAACGAGTGACTAGGTTGTGTGAGCTGCTATAAACTTCCCAGGAAAGTCTTGAGGACTGTCTTGAGAAGCTGCAAGTCTTGGCACCAACATGAACAGTTCAGTTACCAATTTTGTCAATCTCTGTTCTGATTTCTGAAGCCAATCGAACTTAAAAAAGAAAAAAAAACAGCAGCAGGTTGTTGACAACCTTTTTTCAGGCTAAGTTACCAACGACGGATATACGTATGACCAAATTGAACACACAGGGATAGCCCATTTGTATCAATGCAGAATCAATAACTGATAGACCGTATGTACAAGAGGAAAATTACAGTGCACCAGTTGGGTAGACTTTGCACAGACAGGGAGGTCGAAGCAGTCAACCCCACCGGCCGCCGGTCACAGGTTGTGCAGCGGGTTCGACCCCGTGGGCGCGAACCTCTTGTCGTCCCGGAAGAAGCCGCCGGCGGCGCCGCCGAACCGCCGCGGGGCGAAGGGCGCGATGGTGGCGCGGCCGCCCTGAGCCTGACCCGCCGTCCTCCTCCGCTGCTGCTGCCTCCACTGCTCCGCCTGTACCGGAGCCAAGACGCCGGCGCGCGACGCGGGGTCGGCGGAGGGTGACGGGACGACGAGAAGCGACGCTCCCCTCAGAGCGAGAGGGATCAGGGAGAGCAGTACGAGAATCTTGACGCAGTTCATGCCAGCGGCTCCCTCCCTGTTTCTCTCTCTCTCTCTCTCTCAACTCTCGGCGTAGAAGAAATTGGTTGGAGCGGCGGAGAGAGCGGATATATGGGAGCGGCCGGTGAGTGAGAGGAGACGACAGTGGTGAGCTTTGGCGTTGGTTGGCAACTTGCGTAAATGCGTAATCGGCAATGATGGACGGAATGGATGCAGTCATGCGGAGAGAGAAGAAACAGAGAGTGATTTGACGTAGGAGGGAGGAAGAGCAATGAGCCAAAGAGGGAGCAGCTTTTAGAGCAAGTGAGCCCAGCGTCGCGTATTATTCGTACCGGTTTTCGATTGGACGGGTGAGGAATCATGAAATGACAGTGGCATCCTTCACTCACTCTCGCCTCCCAAAACAACTTGATTGATAGTTGATGCGTGCAAAATAGTGGCATTCTAGCTTAACCCATAACACCATCAGGGCATTTCTAACCGATCCCTTATCCCGCAGTACGAAAGTATATTTGGATATGTTTTCTCCTCTAAATGCACCTATCCGATTCCTTATAACTGTTAGTGGAGCAATTTTTTACTCCATCTTCAATCCTCTCCTTAGCGAAAAAGGCTTTCGCCCCGCTTTATATTATAAAGCAAATGCCTAAGCCAACATCCAACAAGGTTCAAGCACACAAACACACACACACACACGGTCTAGACAGATAAGTAGTCAAAGGCACACGCGCCGGGAGTGACACAGCATCTAGTCGGGCTCCGGGGGTGGTGGAGGGAACGGAGGCGCCAAGCGGAAGGCCATCGATCGAAGGTCGGCGAGGGGGGGAGGCCTGAATTTCCGCAAGCAGGTCAGGGAAGTTGGTGTTGCACCACTGGCCCCCAACCGTTTCGTGGAAACAGGACCAAAGGAACTGTGCCGTGTAGCACGAGAAGAAGATGTGGTTGGCATCCTCTACCGTGCCGCACATCGGGCACATCCCATCTCCAGGACCATGACGCTTAAGGACCTCAACGCCGGACGGGAGGCGGCCGTGGATCCATTGCCACAGGAAGATCCTGATCTTCAGGGGCAGGCGGATGTCCCAAATCAAACTGAAGGGCTCGGGGGCCGTCGATGGGGCGATAGCCGCGTAGAGGGATTTGGTGGAGAAGCAGCCGGAGGGTTCCAGGCGCCAAGAGATGGCGTCCGGGGAGTCAGCAACGTCCATAGGGAGGAGGGCGATGTCTTGGAGGAGGGCATCCCAAGCTGCAACCTCAGGGGGGCCAAAGGGGCGGCGGAAAGCGAGGCGCCCTAAGTCAATAACGGCCGTCTCGACAGAGACCCGAGGGTCAACAACGATGTCGAAGAGCACTGGAAAACGCGCGGCTAGGGGGGTGTCGCCAAGCCACCTATCCAGCCAGAACAGGGTCGAGGACCCAGTACCCACCGAGATGGATGTGCCAATGCGCAGTATAGGCAGCAGCTGGACGACGGCCTGCCAAAACTGGGAGCCGCCTGAGCGCTGACAAAATGCGAGGGGCTGTCCATGTAGGTACTTGTTCTGGATGATAGTAAGCCAGAGACCTCCATCTCCATTGGCAATGCGCCAGAGCCAACGGGTCAAGAGGGCAATGTTCATGCGCCGGGAGGACAAAATCCCAAGACCGCCCTGGTCCTTGGGTTTGTGGATATCTGGCCAGCTGACCATGTGGTACTTCTGCTTATCCCCCTCCCCAGCCTAGAAGAATCTGGATTGGTATTTGGCGATCTCCTAGTGCAGGGTTTCATGAAGGCTATAGAAGCTCATGAGGAACCAAAGGAGGCTCGCAAGCGAAGAGTTGATAAGGATCACGCGAGCAGCCTTCGACAGCCAGCGCCCTTTCCAGGGCTCAACGCGATGTTGCATACGGATCACCGTGGGGCGAAGATCAGCCACGGTGAGGCGTGAATCACTAATGGGGATCCCCAGATAGGTCGTGGGGAAAGAACCCAACCGACAGTTTAGTCGGTCAGCAATAGCCTGTGCTTCCTCCAAGGGGTACCCGAGAACCATCACTTCGCTCTTAGCGAAGTTGATGGTTAGGCCCGACATTTGTTGGAAGCACAGGAGGAGGAACTTCATGTTAGTAATATCTAGGGCGGATCCCTCTACCATTATAATGGTATCATCCGCATATTGAAGGAGGGAGACCCCTCCCCCTCCGACTAGGTGGGGGACTAAGCCGCGGATATGACCAGCAGCCTTGGCCTTATCCAAGATGGATGCCAGGGCATCGACCACCATGTTGAACAAGAACGGCGAGAAGGGGTCACCCTGACGGACCCCGCATAGGGTGGGGAAGTAGGGCCCAATGTCACCGTTGATGTTCACCGCGGTCCGGCCACAAGAGACAAACTGCATGACGCGGGTCACCCAACGGTCATCGAAGCCCTTGCGAAGCAACACTTCCCGCAGGAATGGCCAGTGAACCGTGTCGTAGGCTTTGTGAAAGTCTAGCTTTAGGAAGACCGCACGATGGCGTTTTAGTCGGACCTCCTGGAGGACTTCGTGGAATACTAACACCCATCAAGAATAAATCGGCCTTGTATGAAGGCGGATTGGTTCGGATGGGTAATCGTGTCAGCGAGGGGTGTCACCCTATTGGCGTACCCTTTGGCCAAGATCCGGAAAATCACATTAATCACTGTGATTGGGCGGAACTGGCGAATGTCAGAGGCGCCCGGGACCTTGGGGATGAGGGTCACAATCCCATAATTGAGGCGCCCAAGGTCCATGGAGCCCGAATAAAATTCCTCAAATAGAGCCATGACCTCCGGCTTGATGGTAGGCCAGAACGTCTTAAAGAACGTCACGGGCATGCCATCTGGACCCGGGGCCGAGGAGGGGTTCATCCCCTTAATGGCAGCGAGGACCTCGTCCTCGTCAAAAGGGGCAACTAAAGCCGCATTGGCCTCTGCCGAGACCAATTGCGCACCCGACCAAATGTCGGGGGCGAGACTAGCCCCACCCCGCGGGGCGGGCGTAAATAGAGCTTTATAGAAGCCGTCTACATGGGTACGGATGGCCGAGGGGAGAACAATAGGCGTGTCTCCATCCCATAGGCAATGGATGGAATTGCGACGACGTCGGCCGTTCGCCACCGCCTCAAAATAGGCGGTGTTGGCATCGCACCGAAGCACCCACCTCTGGGTACCACGCAGGCGCCAATAGGCCTCTTCATCTGTGTAAATGGTGGAGAGCTGGTCTTCCAGGTCGTATCGCAGCATCCACTCATCAGGGGAGATCCCGGTCGAGTCGGCGCGGGCATCCAGGGCTTGGATAGCCATCAAGAGGGCCTTTTTGCGCTCTCTAAGGTCTCGCCCAAGGTTGGTCCCCCAACCCTTCATGAATTGGCGGGCTAGCTTGGCGCAGAAGTGCCACGAGTCGACAGCAGACATGGAGCGATGGTGGGAGCAGAGCGGGCAAAAATCGAGCGAGCGACGACAGCCTCCTGGAAGCCGGCCTGATTGAGCCAGAAGGAATCTTCTCCTTATGTTTACTCCGGCTAGCAGCGGCCGAGTAAAAAATCCCCACTCTCTCTTCCTCTCCCCGGCATCCTCTTCTCACCTTCGCCCCATCGCCGACATGACCTCTGCCCCGATCCGCCTCCCTCCTTCCTCCCGATGTCTGGACATGGTGGTCACGGGTCCCCTCCGCCGACCCGCAGTGCGGATCCGCGCCACCACGCCTGCTGGTCGTCATCCGCGGCCGCTTCCTCGAGCCGCTGCCGCTCGGACGATCCGCCCATCGGCGCTCCCCAACACGTTTTGCGGACTCCCCCGAACTCCCTCTGCCGCGGCCGCCGATGAGGACCTTCATGGGCGTCTGGCAGCAGTCGCGGGGGACGTGGGTGGCCGAAATCACAAACCGCGAGACCCACAAGCGGAAGCGGGTCAGCTCCTTCCAAACCGCCGAGCTCGTGGCCATGGAATACGACCGGTGGTAGGTTCGGTTCCATGGCAACGATGCGAGGATAAACTTTTCCATCGACGAGCATCTGTTCGAACTCGTCTTGCCGGAGCCGAGGGTGGTGTCCGCTCGGATGGCGCGGGAGGACTAGGAGGCGAGGGAGCGCCTCGAGGCCAAGGTCGCCGACGAGGCCTACATGGATGACATCCGCCGGCAGTACCTGGAGCTAGTGGAGGCGGAGCAGGCTATCTTCGCCGTCAATGACGGCGAAGTTATCGTCATCTCTGACAACGAGGGCGGCAACGTGGGAGGCAAGGACGGCGGCAAGGTGGGTGGTGACAATGAGATCGACGTCGAGGGGTAGCGGAGTGTCTTCCCCGCAGACGACGACGACGACCCCGGCCCGGACCCAGCTCTCACCGAGGTGGCCTCACCCGAAAGGATTGGCTCGACCTCCACTTTGGCCGCAAGTAGTTTAAGTTTAATTTTAGTTTAAATTTATGTTTAATATTCGGTTGTGAGTACTTTATGTGTTGAACTTATGAAAGTGCAACTATCCTAGGTGGTTTTGGTAATTCATAACAACATATAGCTCATTGAGCTAATACTATTCCAAGACTATTATTTCAGGAAAGCTCAATGAATGGCATGGCATGGATGTTGAAAGTGGATCCCTCAAAATACTAAGGACAAAGGATTGGCTCAAGCTCAAAAGCTCAAGACTCTTCATTTTACATTTTAGTGATCCAAGATCACATTGAGTCTATAGGAAAAGCCAATACTATCAAGGAGGGATGAAGTGTTGCTTAATGAGCCTCTTGCTTCATGTGCTTAGGGATATGCTCCAAAACCCTCAACTACTTTCCCACATACACAAATGACCTAAACCCAAAGCCAAAATCGGTCACACCGAAACTTCCTATCCGGCGCCACCGATTCCAAAAGTCATAGCCACTGCCACAAACCCTAAGCCAATCGGTCTTACCGATAGGGATCTCGGTCTCACCGAGATGGGGTTGTAATCTCTCTGTTTCCTTCAGAACGCTTTGGTCTAACCGAAGTGAGCGATCGGTCCCACCGAGATTGCAATGTAAACTCTCTATTTCCTATTTGTAACATTTCGGTCTCACCAAAAAGAGCAAATCGATCCCACCGAGTTTACCTGACCAACTCTCTCGAAAGCTTATTACCAAATCGGTCTCACCGAGTTTGTGTAATCGGTCTTACCGAGATTACGTTATGCCCTAACCCTAACCGAATCTGTCTCACCGAGATGCATGTCAGTCCCACCAAAAATCACTAACGGTCACTAGGTTTACTAAATCGGTTCGACCGAGTTTAACAATTCGGTCCCACCGAGTTTGGTAAATTGTGTGTAACGGTTAGATTTTGTGTGGAGGCTATATATACCCCTCCACCTCCTTTTCATTCGTGGAGAGAGCCATCAGAACGAACCTACACTTCCAACTTACCATTTCTGAGAGAGAACCACCTACTCATGTGTTAAGGCCAAGATATTCCATTCCTACCATATGAATCTTGATCTCTAGCCTTCCCCAAGTTGCTTTCCACTCAAATCTTCTTTCCACCAGATCCAAAACCTATGAGAGAGAGTTGAGTGTTGGGGAGACTATCATTTGAAGCACAAGAGCAAGGAGTTCATCATCAACGCACCATTCGTTACTTCTTGGAGAGTGGTGTCTCCTAGGTTGGCTAGGTGTCACTTGGGAGCCTCCGACAAGATTGTGGAGTTGAACCAAGGAGTTTGTAAGGGCAAGGAGATCGCCTACTTCGTGAAGACCTACTGCTAGTGAGGGAAGTCCTTCGTGGGCGACGGCCATGGTGGGATATGTTGGGGAACGTAGTAATTTAAAAAAATTTCCTACGCACACTCAAGATCATGGTGATGTATAGCAACGAGAGGGGAGAGTGTTGTCTACATACCCTTGTAGACCCGAAGTGGAAGCGATCACAACGTAGAGGAAGTGGTCGACGTTCTCCTCGCGATCCGACCGATCCCGGTGCCGTTACTCTGGCGCCTGAGTTCTTGACACACGACAGCTCGATGACGCCCCTCAGACTCGATCCAGCCGAGTGTCGAGGGAGAGTTCCACAAGACGACGGCGTGGTGACGATCTTGATATTTCACTGCGCAGGGCTTCGCTTAAGCTTCGCGACGGTATGATCGAGGTGGAATATGGTGGAGGGGGCACCGACACGGCTAAGGAACGACCGTAGATCAATACTTGTGTGTCATGGGGTGCCCCCTGCCCCAGATATAAAGGAGGGAGGGGGAGGCCGGCCGGCCTAGAGGAGGCGCTGGGAGGAGTCCTACTCCCACCGAGTAGGACTCCCCCTTCCTAGTTGGATTAGGTTTGGGGAGGGGAAGAGAGGCGGCGCCGCCTCCTTGTCCTATTCGGACTGGGGGAGAGGCGCGCGCCACCCCCGGCCGGCCCCTCCTCTTCTCCCTCGAGGCCCACCGAGGCCCATTTACCCCGGGGTTCTCGTAACCTCCCAGACTCGATAAATTCTGTTTTCACCCTAACCATTCGAACTCCAAACATAGGCTTCCAATATATCAATCTTTATGTCTCGACCATTTCGAGACTCCTCGTCATGTCCGTGATCACATCCGGACTCAACTTCTTCGTACATCAAAACTCATAAACTCATAATAACCGCCATCGAAACCTTAAGCGGCGGACCCTACGGTTCGAGAACAATGTAGACATGACCTAGAACTATTCTCGGTCAATAACCAACAGCGGACCTGGATGCCCATATTGGCTCCTACATATTCTACGAAGATCTTTGTCGGTCGGACCGCATAACAACATACGTTGTTCCCTTTGTCATCGGTATGTTACTTGCCCGAGATTCGATCGTCGGTATCCAATACCTAGTTCAATCTCGCACGCAAGTCTCTTTACTCGCTCCGAATACATCATCTCACAACTAACTCATTAGTTGTAGTGCTTGCAAGGCTTCAGTGATGTGCATTACCGAGAGGGCCCAGAGATACCTCTCCGACAATCGGAGTGACAAAACCTAATCTCGAATACGCCAACCCAACATCCGCCTTTGGAGACACCTGTAGTACTCCTTTATAATCACCCGCTTCGCTGTGACGCTTGGTAGCACCAAAGTGTTCCTCCGTAAACGGAGTTGCGTAATCTCATAGTTATAGGAACATGTATAAGTTATGGATGAAAGCAGTAGCAACATACTAAACGATCGTGTGCTAAGCTAATGGAATGGGTCATGTCAATCGATCATTCTACTAATGATGTGACCTTGTTAATCAAATAACAACTCTTTGTTCATGGTCGAAACATAACCATCTTTGATTAACAAGCTAGTCTAGTAGAGGCATACTAGTGACATCTTGTTTGTCTTATGCATTCACACATGTATCATGTTTCCGGTTAGTACAATTCTAGCATGAATGATAAACTTTTATCATGAAATAAGGAAATAAATAATAACTTTTTTATTGCCTCTAGGGCATATTTCCTTCAGTCTCCCACTTGCACTAGAGTCAATAATCTAGATTACATAGTAATGATTCTAACACTCATGGAGTCTTGGTGCTGATCATGTTTTGCTCGTGGAAGAGGCTTAGTCAACGGTCTCGCAACATTCAGATCCGTATGTATCTTGCAAATCTCTATGTCTCCCACCGGACTAAGTCCCGGATGGAATTGAAGCGTCTCTTGATGTGCTTGGTCCTCTTGTGAAATCTGGATTCCTTCGCTAAGGCAATTGCTCCAAAGATTGTCACGAGAAGATTTTCATTGGACCCGATGCACTAGGTATGACACCTAGATCGGATATGAACTCCTTCATCCGCACTCCTTCATTAGCTGCTTCCGGCTGCTATGTACTCCGCTTCACATGTAGATCCCGCCACGACGCTTTGTTTAGAACTGCACCAACCGACAGCTCCTCCGCTTAGTGTAAATCGTATCCGTCTGCGATTTAGAATCGTCCGGATCAGTGTCAAAGTTTGCATCAACGTAACTGCCACGATGAGCTCTTTGTCACCTCCATATACGAGAAACATATCCTTAGTCCTTTTCGTATTTCAGATGTTCTTGACCGCTGTCCAAAGGATCCACTCGGATTACTTTGGTACCTCCTGCTAAACTTATAGCAAGGCACACATCAGTCTGGTACACACATTGCATACATGATAGAGCCTATGGCTGAAGCATAGGAACATCTTTCATCTTCTCTCTATCTTCTGCAGTGGTCGGGCATTGAGTCTTACTCAACTTCACACCTTGTAACACGTGCAAGAACCCTTTCTTTGCTTGATCCATTTTGAACTTCTTCAAAATTTTGTCAAGGTATGTGCTTTGTGAAAGTCCAATCAAGCGCCTTGATCTATCTCTATAGATCTTAATGCCCAATATGTAAGCAGCTTCACCGAGGTCTTTCATTGAAAACTCTTATTCAAGTGTCCCTTTATGCTGTCCAGAATTCTATATCATTTCCGATCAGCAATATGTCATCTACATATAATATCGTAAATGCTACAGAGCTCCCACTCACTTTCTTGTAAATACAAGCTTCTCCAAAAGTCTGTACAAACCCAAATGCTTTGATCACACTATCAAAGCGCTTATTCCAACTCCGAGATGCTTGCACCAGTCCATAGATGGATCGCTGGAGCTTGCACACTTTGTTAGCTCCTTTGGATCGATAAAACCTTCTCGTTGCATCATATACAACTCTTCTTCCGTAAATCCATTCAGAATGCGTCTTTACATCCATTTGCCAAATTTCATAATCATAAAATGCGGCAATTGCTAACATGATTCGGACGGACTTAAGCATCGCTACGGGTGAGAAGGTCTCATCGTAGTCAATCCCTTGAACTTGCCGAAACCTTTTGCGATAAGTCGAGCTTTATAGACAATAATATTACCGTCGGCGTCGGTCTTCTTCTTGAAGATCCACTTGTTTTCTATTGCTTGCCTACCCTCGCAAGTCAACCAAAGTCCATACTTTGTTTTCATACATGGATCCCATCTCGATTTCATGGCTTCAAGCCATTTTATGAATCTGGGCTCACCATCGCTTCTTCATAGTTCATAGGTTCATCATGATCTAGTAGCATGATTCCGTAACAGATTGCCGCACCACTCAGTGCGGATCTTACTCTGGTTGATCTACGAGGTTACAGAGTAACTTGATCTCAAGTTTCATGATCAACATCATCAACTTCCTCACTACTTGGTGTAGGTGTCTCGTAAACCGGTTTCGCGATTTAACTACTTTCAAGTAAGGGAGAAGGTACTATTACCTCATCAAGTTCCACTTTCCTCCCACTCACTTCTTTCGAGAGAAACTCCTTCTCTAGAAAAGATCCATTCTTAGCAACGAATGTCTTGCCTTCGGATCTGTGATAGAAGGTGTACCCAACTGTCTCCTTTGGGTATCCTATGAAGACACATTCGATTTGGGTTCGAGCTTATCGGGTTGAAGCTTTTTCACATAAGCATCGCATCCCCAAACTTTAAGAAACGACAACTTTGGTTTCTTGCCAAACCATAGTTCATAAGGTGTCGTCTCAACGGATTTCGACGGTGTTCTATTCAAGGTGAATGCAGCCGCCTCTAGAGCATAACCCCAAAACGATAGCGGTAAATCTGTAATAGACATCATAGATCGCACCATATCTAGTAAAGTACGATTCGACGTTCGACACACCATTACGCTGTGGTGTTCCGGTGGCGTAAGTTGCGAAACTATTCCGCATTGTTTCAAATGTAGACCAAACTCAGAACTCAAATATTCACCTCCACGATCGATCGCAGAAATTTAATTTTCTTGTTACGATGATTTTCTACTTCACTCTGAAATTCTTTGAACTTTTCAAATGTTTCAGACTTATGTTTCATTAAGTAGATATACCCATATCTGCTTAAGTCATCTGTGAAGGTGAGAAAATAACGATATCCGCCACGAGCCTCAACATTCATCGGACCACATACATCTGTATGTATGATTTCCAACAAATCTGTTGCTCTCTCCATAGTATCGGAGAACGGTGTTCTAGTCATCTTGCCCATGAGGCACGGTTCGCAAGTGCCAAGTGATTCATAATCAAGTGACTCCAAAAGTCCATCAAGATGGAGTTTCTTCATGCGCTTTATACCGATATGACCTAAACGGCAAGTGCCACAAATAAGTTGCACTATCATTATCAACTCTGCATCTTTTGGTTTCAACATTATGAATATGTGTATCACTACTATCGAGATTCATCAAAATAGACCACTCCTCAAGGGTGCATGACCATAAAAGATATTACTCATATAAATAGAACAACCATTATTCTCTCGATTTAAATGAATAACCGCCTCGCATCAAACAAGATCCAGATATAATGTTCATGCTCAACGCAGCACCAAATAACAATTATTTAGGTCTAAAACTAATCCCAAGGTAGATGTAGAGGTAGCGTGCCGACCGCGATCACATCGACTTTGGAACCATTTCCCACGCCAAGATCGTCACCTCGCCCTTTGCCGAGTTCGCAATCCGTAGTCCCTGCTTCGAGTTGCAAATATTAGCAATGTAACCAGATCAAATACCAAAAGCTACTACGAGCTCTAGTAAGGTACACATCAATAACATGTATATCACATATACCTTTGTTCACCTTGCCATCCTTCTTATCCGCCAAATACTTGGGGCAGTTCCGCTTCAAAGGACCAGTTTGCTTGCAAGAAGAAGCACTCAGCCAGTGCTTAGGTCCGCACTTGGGTTTCTTCTCCCGAGTAGCAACTTGCTTGCTGTTCTTCTTGAAGTTCCCTTCTTCTTCCTTTGCCTTTCTTCTTGAAACTAGTGGTCTTATTGACCATCAACACTTGATGCTCCTTTTTGATTTCTACCTCCATGACCTTAAGCATTGCGAAGAGCTCTGTATAGTCTTTACTAACCCTTGCATATTATAGTTCATCACGAAGCCTTTGTAGCTTGGTGGCGTGATTGAAGAATTCATCAATGACACAATCATCCGAAGATTAACTCCCAATTGTGTCAAGTGATTGTAGTACCCGCACATTCGAGTATGTGCTCACTAATGTAACTATTCTCCTCCATCTTGCAGCTATAGAACTTATTGGAGACTTCATATCTCTCAATCCGGGCATTCTGTTGGAATATTAACTTCAACTCTGGAACATCTCATATGCTCCATGACGCTCAAAACGCCGTTGAAGTCCCGGTTCTAAGCCGTAAAGCATGGCACATCGAACTATAGAGTAGTCATCGCTTTGCTCGCGGACATTCACAACATCCGGTGTTGCTCCAAAGAAGAGTTCGCACCCAGCGGTGCATCCAGACATAACTCTTCTCAGGCAGCAATGAGGATAATCTCGAAGTTACGGACCCAATCCGTGTAATTGCTACCATCATCTTTCAACTTTGCTTTCTCAAGGAACGATTAAAATTCAACGGAACAACAAAGACGAGCCATCTATCTACAATCAAACATAAACAAGCAAGATACTATCAGTACTAAGTTCATGATAAATTTAAGTTCAATTAATCATATTACTTAAGAACTCCCACTTAGAAAGACATCCCTCTAGTCATCTAAGTGATCACGTGATCCAAATCAACTAAACCATAACCGATCATCATGTGAAATGGAGTAGTTTTCAATGGTGAACATCTTATGTTGATCATATCTACTATATGATTCATGCTCGACCTTTCGGTCTCCGTGTTCCGAGGCCATATCTGCATATGCTAGGCTCGTCAAGTATAACCCGAGTATTCTCATGTGCAAAACTGGCTTGCACCCGTTGTAGATGGACGAGAGCTTATCACACCCGATCATCACGTGGTGTCCGGCACGACAAACTTTGGCAACGGTGCATACTCGGGAGAACACTTCTTGATAATTTAGTAAGAGATCATCTTATAATGCTACCGCCAATCAAAGCAAGATAAGATGCATAAAGGATAAACATCACATGCAAATCAATATAAGTGATATGATATGGTCATCATCATCTTGTGCTTCGTGATCTTCATCTCCGAGCACCCCCATGATCACCATCGCCACCGGCGCGACACCTTGATCTCCATCGTAGCATCGTTGTCGCCTCGCCAAACTTATGCTTCTACGACTATCGCTACCGCTTAGTGATAAAGTAAAGCATTACAGTAGCGATTGCATTGCATACAATAAAGCGACAACCATATGGCTCCAGCCATTGCCGATAACTTCGGTTACAAAACATGATCATCTCATACAATAAAATATAGCATCATGTCTTGACCATATCACATCACAACATGCCCCGCAAAAACAAGTTAGACGCCCTCTACTTTGTTGTTGCAAATTTTACGTGGCTGCTACGGGCTTAAGCAAGAACCAGTCTCACCTACGCATCAAAACCACAACGATATTTCGTCAAATAGACTCCGCTTTAACCTTCTCAAGGACCGGGCGCAGCCACACTCGGTTCAACTAAAGTGAGAGAGACAGCACCCACCAATACCTTTAAGCAACGAGTGCTCGCAGCGGTGAAACCAGTCTCGCGTAAGCGTCACGCGTAATGTCGGTCCGGCCGCTTCATCTCACAATACCGCTGAACCAAAGTATGACATGCTGGTAGGTAGTATGACTTGTATCTCCCACAACTCACTTGTGTTCTACTCGTGCAAAACATCAAACCATAGAAAAAACCTAGGCTCTGATACCACTGTTGGGGAACGTAGTAATTTCAAAAATTTTCCTACGCACACTCAAGATCATGGTGATGTATAGCAACGAGAGGGGAGAGTGTTGTCTACATACCCTTGTAGACCCGAAGCGGAAGCGATCGCAACGTAGAGGAAGTAGTCGTACGTTCTCCTCGCGATCCGACCGATCCCGCGCCGTTACTCGGCGCCCCGAGTTCTTGACACACGTACAGCTCGATGACGCCCCTCGACTCGATCCAGCCGAGTGTCGAGGGAGAGTTCCACAAGACGACGGCGTGGTGGACGATCTTGATGTTTCACCGGCGCAGGGCTTCGCCTAAGCTTCGCGACGGTATGACCGAGGTGGAATATGGTGGAGGGGGGCACCGCACACGGCTAAGGAACGATCCGTAGATCAATACTTGTGTGTCATGGGGTGCCCCCTGCCCCCGTATATAAAGGAGGGAGGGGGGAGGCCGGCCGGCCTAGAGGAGGCGCGCCGGGAGGAGTCCTACTCCCACCGGGAGTAGGACTCCCCCCCTTTCCTAGTTGGATTAGGTTTGGGGGGAGGGGGAAGAGGAGAGGCGCCGCCTCCTCCTGTCCTATTCGGACTGGGGAGAGGGCGCGCCACCCCTGGCCGGCCCTCCTCTTCTCCCTCGAGGCCCACCGAGGCCCATTTACCCCGGGGTTCCGTAACCTCCCAGACTCGGAAATTCTGTTTTCACCCGGAACCATTCCAACTCCAAACATAGGCTTCCAATATATCAATCTTTATGTCTCGACCATTTCGAGACTCCTCGTCATGTCCGTGATCACATCCGGACTCAACTTCTTCGGTACATCAAAACTCATAAACTCATAATAACCGCCATCGAAACCTTAAGCATGCGGACCCTACGGTTCGAGAACAATGTAGACATGACCTAGAACTATTCTCGGTCAATAACCAACAGCGGACCTGGATGCCCATATTGGCTCCTACATATTCTACGAAGATCTTTGTCGGTCGATCGCATAACAACATACGTTGTTCCTTTGTCATCGGTATGTTACTTGCCCGAGATTCGATCGCTCGGTATCCAATACCTAGTTCAATCTCGCTACGCAAGTCTCTTTACTCGTTCCGTAATACATCATCTCACAACTAACTCATTAGTTGTAGTGCTTGCAAGGCTTCAAAGATGTGCATTACCGAGAGGGCCCAGAGATACCTCTCCGACAATCGGAGTGACAAAACCTAATCTCAAATACGCCAACCCAACATCTGCCTTTGGAGACACCTGTAGTACTCCTTTATAATCACCCAGATTACGCCAGACGCTTGGTAGCACCCAAAGTGTTCCTCCGTAAACGGAGTTGCATAATCTCATAGTTACAGGAACATGTATAAGTTATGGATGAAAGCAGAGCAACATACTAAACGATCGTGTGCTAAGCTAATGGAATGGGTCATGTCAATCGATCATTCTACTAATGATGTGACCTTGTTAATCAAATAACAACTCTTTGTTCATGGTCGAAACATAACCATCTTTGATTAACAAGCTAGTCTAGTAGAGGCATACTAGTGACATCTTGTTTGTCTTATGCATTCACACATGTATCATGTTTCCGGTTAGTACAATTCTAGCATGAATGATAAACTTTTATCATGAAATAAGGAAATAAATAATAACTTTATTATTGCCTCTAGGGCATATTTCCTTCAGGATAGACAAGGTTGCTTCTTCGTGGACCCTTTGTGTGTGGAGCCCTCCGTGGACTCGCGCAGCCGTTACCCTTCGTGGGTTGAAGTCTCCATAAACGTGGATGTACGATAGCACCACCTATCGGAACCACGCCAAAAACATCCATGTCTCCAATTGCGTTTGAATCCTCCAAACCCTTCCCTTTACTTTCTTGCAAGTTGCATGCTTTAATTTCCGCTGCCTATATACTCTTTGCATGCTTGCTTAAATTGTGTGATGATTGCTTGACTTGTCCTAAAGTAGTTAAAATCTGCCAAACTCTAAAATTGGGAAAAGGTTAAGTTTTTATTGGTCAACTAGTCTAATCACCCCCCTCTAGACATACTTCAAGGTCCTACAAGTGGTATCAGAGCTTTGGTCTCCATTTGCTTTGATTTCCATAGCTTTTGGTGGTCATAGCCTTGGTTTCACAACCTAGGAGAGTATGGCGTCTAGCGAGGGAAATTATCACCGTAGCGGTCCTTACTTTGATGGTACTAATTTTTCTAGTTGGAAGCATAAGATGAAAATGCATATTCTTGGACATAACCCCGTCGTTTGGGCAATTATTTGTATTGGCTTGCAAGGTGAATTTTTTGATGGGAGAGAACCGAACCGTGAAGCTAATGCGGAAGAATTGAAGATGCTGCAATACAACGCTCAAGCTTGTGATATCATCTTCAACGGATTGTGCCCCGAAGAATTCAACAAAATCAGCCGTCTTGAGAATGCAAAGGAAATTTGGGATACTTTGATTGATATGCATGAAGGTACCGAGTCCGTCAAGGAATCCAAGTTGATGTGCTCCAAAGTCACTTGACAAGTTCAAAATGAAGGATGGTGAAGGTGTCATTGAAATGTACTCTAGGCTTGCTCTTATCACAAATGAGATTGCCGGCTTAGGGAGTGAAGAGATGACCGACAAATTCATCATCAAGAAGATTCTAAGAGCTTTGGATGGAAAGTATGATACCGTGTGCACATTGATTCAAATGATGCCAAACTACAAAGATCTCAAGCCAACGGAAGTCATTGGAAGAATTGTTGCTCATGAGATGTCACTCAAGGATAAGGAGGAACTTCACAACAAGTCAAGTGGTGCTTACAAAGCCTCAAGTGAAGCCCCCACATCATCAAGTGAGAAACAAACCTTCAATGAAGAATTGAGCTTAATGGTGAAGAACTTCAACAAATTCTACAAGAGTAGAAGCAAAGAAAGAAGCTCCAAATCAAGGTCTTACAATGACAAAAGATCTTCTAGTCGAGAGCGGAATTACTACAATTGTGGGAGACCCGGACACTAATCCAATGAGTGTACGGCACCCTACAAAAGAAGAGAAGATTCTCCAAGAAGAAGGAGCAAAAGAGAAGAATCACCACCAAGAGAGAGGAGGAGTAGAGATGATCGTTATGAACGAAGACCCTCACAGAGATGCAAGGATTCGGAAAGGAAGGACAAGTCATCAAGGAGCTACACAAAACGAAGACATCAAGCTCATGTTGGTGAATGGGTATCCGGCTCCGACTCCGACAATCACTCCGAAAGAAGCTATCACTCCGACTCGAATATACTCAAGATGAAGGTGTTGCGGTCTAGCACTTGTGTCAACCAACTCCTCGACATATTTGATTCACCAAATGAAGGTGTTGGAAGATGCTTCATGGCCAAAGGTCCAAAGGTAACACATCCTGAGTATGTTGATTTCAATAGTGATGAAGATGACTTGCTTGTGGATGATGATTTACTTGTTGACAACTCTAGTGATGAATACTATGATGAAACGTCAATTAATCATGCTAATCAAGATAAAACGAATGACAATGATAAGGAGAAGATTGAGCTTCTAACTAAAGAATTAAACTCTCTTAAGTTAGCTCATGAAACTATCTACGAAGATCATCGAGAACTTTTAAGGGCTCATGAGAAGTTACGCTTTGAAAAGCTCAATCTTGAGCAAGAGCATGAGTTCCTAAAAGCAATCAATGATGATCTCCGCAAGAAAAGCTCTTCTTACATTGCCAAGCGTTTACTCTTATCTACTTACATGCCTCAAGTCAAGTCTAGTAACAAGTACAAGAAAGATACTTCCTCTAGTAGTAACAATAATAATGTCAAATCCAATATTGTTGCTTCTAGTAGTTCTTTTGATTCCACTAATGATTCTCTTAGCCAAGTTACACTTGAGCAATAAAATAGCTTATTGAAGGGAATTATAGAGAAAGGTGTTTACAAGACCCTTGCCGGGAGTAAGCAATTCGAGGAAATTGTACGCAAGCAAGGAAGGCACCGGAAGAATCAAGGTGTTGGTTTTGAACGAAAGTTCAATGCCAATGGAGTTGAGCGGGAAGAAGATCAATACCCCAAGACGAAGTTTGTTCCTCAACAAGAGAAGTATGGTCCTACTTCCTTCAAGGGAACACAAGCTCAAGATGATCTTCCACCACAAGACCACAAGAACAAAGGCAAGGACAAGCTTCAAGAAGAGATTGATGCATTTGAAGAAGCTCCTAAAGCCTCGTTCAAGTGGGTCCCCAAGACTACGTCAAGTTATACCTCATCAAGTACAACTACAACTCCAAGGATTCCCATCAAGATGATGTGGATCCCGAAGAAGAAGAACTAGAGAGTTCTTGAGGGTGACTCCGCCAACATTCTTCACTCATATCATTTTGGCAAGAACAAGTGCAATCAATTTCCACATCTTGCACTAGTTCAAGGAGTCACAAACCCTCATGTTGGTAAGACAAGGAAAAGGTAACCTAATGACTTCATGGACATCATCTTGTGTGTGCATCACTCTATGTCTATGGATATTCTTGTTTGTTCCTTGTGGGACTAACCCATGTAGGTAAGTTGAAAGTGCAACTCACTCCAAAGGATTGCTCCAAATGATCTACATCAACATTGAGCATCTACATCTTCAACACCTACATGAAGTCATCATCGACAAAACCCAAGGTTGGTTCATCCCTCTAAGGGGGGATCTCACATCTAGGGGGAGCTTAACTCTAAGAATCGAGTCAAAGCAACTCTAATGGTGTGAACACATTAATGCATTATGTAAAAGTGGTAACCCCACTTGAGCTTAAACGATGAGTATGACCTATGATCAAATGTACTCATTTGACTCCTAAGTCAATATACTCATATATAGATGACCTAGTCATCGCCAATTGCTTGATAGATGCTAGAATTGGTTGTGCATGCTTTGCCACATATTTCATTTGCCATCTTATTGTGTGAGCATGTTGGTGCATATTTTACTCATTCAAGGACATCCACTTGTTGTTTTGATTGTTTGGTTCTTTTCTTTCTGCCAAGTGGATGGACAAGAATGCCTAAGAACCTTCTTTAGCTATCTATGCTTTTCTCATCTCAAACTTCTACATCACAAACTTTGATCAAGTCAGATTCGAACCACTCTGTGTGAGGAGCACTCGGAGTCCTCGATTCATCATAGACTTAAACTTTGTCACACCCTGATTTTCATGCCACAACACTTAAGTCAATAAATCATGCTAAAATGTGGTTTGACAAAAACTTTTGTGTGTTTTGTCTTTGCTTTGATTGAATGTTTGACTACTGTTTGCAAGTGCTCTAAAAATCAAATAAATTCCCCAACCCTATACTCCTTACCCTTGATCCAAAAACCTTGACCAATGATCATGCCATGTGTATGGGACATAAAAATAATTTCTTACAAAAAATAATTTGGCCAAATAGTATTTTCAAAAATTAGTTTTTCAAAAACCCTTGAATTGAGGTTTGCACTGCAAGTACTTAATTAAGGGAAGTAAAAATCTTTCCAAAAGTATATTTGACTCCTATTAGATATAGGATACCCAGAAACCACAAAAATATAATTTTAGAAGTTATTTTTCTATTTTATTTAAAAGCTTTTTCTGAAGGCCATAAATGGTCTTTAATAGGGAAAAATTATTTTATTGTTTCAAAAATATTTGACAAAAACCTAGAGAAACTCAGTGGACATATATTGTCCATATATAAGAGTTTCAACACATGGTCATGTTCAAAATATTGGTCAAACCCCTCAAAAACCCTTTCTGGATATTTCAAGCTTTTGAAATATTTACAGAGGAAATATTCTCCAAAAATTCCAAGAAAATTCTATCATGTCACATATGACATGTTTGATGATCTTGACAAGTATCATGTCATGGAGAATAGCATAACTCCATGAAATCCCCTAAAAACCATTTCTTTCCATTTTGAAGTTTGAGCAACTTTACATTGCCAAACATGTACAAATGTTCTCAAACCTTGTGAACATGCTCAAATGGTCTAATAATTCATCTAGACCAAATGGCACAAGTTGGAGAACAAGTTAACTTGATCACAGTGCCCCAAAACCCTTCCTGTCCAGAACCAAATTTGAACAACTCTACATTGGCAACTTTCTCCTTTTGATCTCAACTTTTGTGGGCATGTTCAGAACCTCAAATGATGACACTACACAAAGTGGTGCATAAAGGAGAATTGATTTGCATGACTAAATCTTGGTAAAGCCATTTCTGCTAATTTCTAGGGTTTACCAAAGTTGCATTGTCAACTTCCTCCAAATGAGCTCCAACTTGGTGATCAACCCCATTTCTATATGACACTTGATCCTGTTAATCTTCACATCATTTTGAATCCAATTGCTTGCCCAAACCACCATCAAACACCTTCAGGAAGAAATTTAAAATGCATGTTTTGTCCATTTCCACTAACCTCCATGAGTTAAGATTTCTCCCACAAGATCATCTGGTCCTCCTCTAACCCTCTGATCTTTCCCCGTCCGAGGAGCCATGATTATGGGGGTGAAAAGCTCCTTTCCCTCTCTGGACAGCACCATTTCTCTCTCTCTCCACCTCCCTCCTCACTCCAGTGGATCCCCAGGGCATCCAATGCCATTGTCACATTGTTTAGTCCCCCCTGCAGCCACTAGACACAAGTGGGCGCGTGAGGACGCGCGGAAAAGCCGCGGATGCCGGCCATTTGCACGCTCTGGAGCACGTCAGCGTGCTCCCGACCGTTGACGCCGCATCCCCCGACCACCTCGAGCCTCCCCCTCACGCCAGTCGAGGTGCCTCGACGTCCGCAACACGCCACCGTGCAAGCCCCCTCGTCTCTTCCTCTCTCTCACCCCCTGCGGTACGTGCCCAGAACCGCCCGGCTCGCCAATCGCTGCTCAAGACGCTGAAAGCACCAGAGCCTCTCCCTGCTCCCTCTCTCTCTCTTCCTGGCACCCTAATCGACTCCCACGAACGCCGTAGATAGCCCCGGGCCTCCTCCCATGACCACTACGGTCATTTCCGCGGGTGCCCATAGGCCACGTCCATGGTGAGCCACGGCCTCGCCATATAAGGCCGCCCCTGACCTCCCTCTGGATCCCCTTTGATCTCTCTCTCTCCAGTGCATCCCCTGGACCAATCCGCACCCCCTCGCGTGCCCTCCAACCTCGGCCATGGCCGGAGCTGAGCCGTCGGCCATTGCTTAAATCCTCGTCGTCCGAGCCCCCTCCTCTCCACCTATGGGGGTCATTGCATCACCGCAACCACCACGGAGCTCTCCCGCTCTCCATTTACACAACCCGGAGGCCGTGGCGTCAAGTCCATCCTCGACGACGCCCCAGTCCGCCGCACCCGAAGCTCCTCCTCTTCCCGGGCTCCCATGGGCGTGAAGCACTGGATGGGTGCTGCGCCCTGGCTGAGTCCGCCGGTGTGCCGGCACCACCGGAGGTGGCCCGTCTTGCCGGGAGAGCGCCGGCGCCGCTCGGCCTCGCCTCGCCTCGCTCTGCTTCGAGCGGGAGGTAGGAGACGGCTGAGCACTGCCCCGCTGTCGGCGACCACTGGCGGGCCCATTGCTTAAGTGGAAACGGCTTCGTCCGGATCTGCCTCCCCTTCGCGAAGGCATACCCGCGTGAATCCGCTTTCGACGACGCCAGTCATCCGCGTGGCCGAGCCGCTGGGCCAGCCCATGGCTATCTCTCGCCTGTGCGCAGGATAAGGGTAATGCCTTATATTTCTTTTTATTCTTTTCCAGTGAGTTTCTAAAATCCATAAATAATTCAAATTAACTCCAAATTTGATGATTCAAATTTCCAGTAGTTTCTAAAATCATTCCCTACCACATGGTACTATTGTCGCATTTTTACAAAAGCATTTCCTTCACAAATATTTATCACATCCTATTTTTCCTATTTCTGTGATAAACTTTAGAAAATCACAGAGAGCCCATTTTTGATCCAAATTCCACGATTCAAAATCCTATATGTCTATAAGTTCAAAACTTAGTTTTTGAACATTTTTACTAATACTTTCTGTATCACCTCAAATAATGGTCTATTTCTTCATGTATAGCCAACTTTGCAAAATCATAGGATATTCATTTGAACTCCAAATCCAGAGAAACCAACTCCTAGGTGCTTCTAAAATCATGCTTTGTCAAATGGGTGCCTCTGATCATTTTTGAAAATAATGTTTCTATACACTTCTTGCAAATCCATTAATCCCTTGACTCCATCATATTGAAATGTTCAGAGATGTCCATTGATCAAATCCCAATGAAACCACTTTGGTCATACCTCATATGACCGGAGGTATCCTAGAAAAGTCTAACTCACATTTTTAAAGCACTTTTATTTTTTGCCTTGTTGTGTTGCTTATTATGATTGTTTCCGACGTTAGTTGACGAAGTAGACGGAGTACTTGGAGAAGGACCAGAAGACTTGAAGACTCTGAGGAACCAGGCAAGCAGCCCTTTGACCATGTCTATGAAACCTTTTTATGCATGTCATATAGCACCATATTGTTGTTGCAAAAGAATCATGATGAGGTGGTATATACTTTGATGGTTTGCCACAGTACTTCCTCGTTGATACTTGCATTGTGCATGACCCTACCTTCTTATGAGGGTTATGCCGGTGGGAGTAGATAGGATGCTAAAGTAGTGCTACGCTAAAAGAGACCGGGATATGCATGGTGATGGAGACAAAGCATTTTCAAAAGACTTTTCGAAAACCTCGTCGGGTGCCACTTATGCCTGAGGGAGATGATGAGATGGGTAACCACTTGATGATGAAGTGGTGTATCGAGGCAAGTGTGTGTTGTTTTCGAAAACGGATTAGATTTAAGATTTGTCGACTATCCCAACCTTACATGCGCAACCACTCTACCCTTATATGGGAAAGGGCATTATTGATTACCTAGGTCGATACTAGCTTGGAGCCCGCATTACTAGTGACGGGGGAGAGTTGGTGCTCTCTCTCGGGACGGGGTCGTGCCAGGTAGGGTGACCAAGAACATTTTTATGGGGCACCGGACACACCATTGGTACCCCGTGCTTGTGATGTGAGATGATTATGGAGCGTGGCTCCACGAAAATGTTATGTGATAATGTTGGGCACGGGGGTTACTACCAATCGAGTGGACTCCATGTTAGTGTCGTCTAGGGAAAGGTAGTGATCGGGTGCTTACCCCAGGTACTTGAGGTATCGTGGGTCGTGGATGACACGGAAGTTCCCCGGATCTTGTGGGTACAGTGTGCAACCTCTGCAGAGTGTAAAACTATTCGAATAGCCATGTCCACGGTCAAGGACAGTTGGGCGGTGCTGCTTAAACTATGTCCAAAGTTTTCAAACCAGTGTGTGTGTGTGTGTGTTTGGATAACTACTTGGGTCAAGTCAAAGGACTTGACGTGATTGAGATGGGTTGGTGCCCACTCTATTTATGTTGATTTCTCTAACCTGTCCTCATGGTTACTTGAATTATCCTGATGCATGTCTTACAAGTTGTTGAACATGTCATTGCACTCAAAACTAGCTTTCTGCAAAAATTTACCTATATCATGCATTGTTGTATCTTGAACCAAAAACATGGGTTGCTTGCGAGTACATTCAAAGTACTCATTGGCTTGCCACTGGTTATTTTATTGGCCAGGCTTGAAAGGACAAGATATATTGAAGAGTTCCTTGGTGACGATCGTGCGAGCTAGGATGCTTTCCCAGTCAGAATGCATGTAGGGTTGAGGCAGATGGCATGGGTCCAAGTTATCGACGAAGATTTCCGCTGCGATGTTATACTCAAGACTCGACCATAATGGTCGTACTTGTGTAATACGGTATGTATGGATGTAAGACTCTTGTTATTCAGCTTCTGTGTGTTCAGTGAGCATTGATCTCTAGGATCACTGTACACGTGCATTCGGTGATCACGACTTATGAGTCAGGGTCCCCACAGAGCTGGTATCAGAGCCATCCTGACTGTAGGAAGCCTTAGTTAGCATGGTCGTTAGTAAGGGTAAAACTATTTCCAAAACTACTACTAGTTTTCCAAAACTATCTATACTCCTCTTACCTTCTCAGTTTTTCGAAAACTAAGGTATACTTTCTTTATTGATCTCTTCCCCTTCAAAATCTTTGGTCGCTAGAACCCTTATGCCCCTGACCACCGGATTCCTTGTAATCCTCGTGGATAATCTAGAAGGAAGATGCCTTGCCAGACAGTCACCCACATCTCCTGAACACAAGATTGGCGACATCACAACAAGACGATACCAACAGAAGATACATCCTCGAGGAATGAGGACACAAGACCTGTGAGATGGTGACACCTTGACACTGCCCCAGGATGATGCAACCTTAGCCTACGATGATCAGGGCATAGGATATGCAAGATCATGATATACATTGCTAATAGAGTAACCCTGTCACCACCGTTGTTGTATCGGCAGCCACCGATGGATGAGAACCTAGCCATTTGGTCCGCCTCACCATTGTGAGCAGGAAAACGGTTCTCCTCATCCCCCGCTCTTGGTGTCGATGTTGTCATCAACATAACTGACAAGATGGACCTCTATTACGCATTGATAATGTCATTGCATAAAGGATTACCTACCTGGTACCATCGACGGCTTAGAAGACAAAAAGGGATCGTCGTGATTAAGAAGACAATAGAAGACCAAGTCAATGCCAGTTACGAGGAGCCACCTTCACCCCATCACTCCAACAGGCGAGAAGTTGTTGAAGACTCTTCAAGCTCAACCCGGATTGTTTCATCGAACAACTACAAGAGACGTAGCAACACCTGAGGAAAACCCAGAGGACTTCATGAGGCACGAAGTAAAGCACGACTACTTAGTCCAAGAACCCCTAGGGTAGGATGAGTCGTGTACCCCCTATGCGCAGTCGAGTCCGTATGATAGTTCGAATAGAACCATGACTGGTGATGCTTGTTTTTATTTGTTTGTGTTTAGATATAGGTCGCACTTTTGCCCTAGGCGACAAGTATGCGACTATATCACCTTCCTTACCTCGCTTCTTATGTTTGGCCCTTTTTGCACCTGTTTGTTTGCACTTGCACTATAGAGCCCCCTTTAGGCATTCCCCTCCTCTATGCTACCTCTCCCTCTCATCTCTCTCCTCAACTGAAGGCTAGCAAGACAAGATACACCAAGGATTATACTTTGGCAACCAACCAGCACTGAAGACTTTTGCTACAACCTCCTCGACCAAGTGCAGCCCCTTAGAGTTATGGTTGCCCCTCAAGATTAGAGACCCATTCCTAGACCCTTCAAGACTTCATAAGATACCCCAGCTCGAATCCCTAACCATGTGCTTAACCCACAAAATTGCAAGAGAACCTGTTAAGCCTCTGTAACCTTGCTTATCACTGGGTTCATTATGGAACTAGTGGACATAGTGAACGAGCACATTATCATCCTAAGATAGCACCAAAACTGACGATGCCATAGGGAAGACCAATTTGAGGATACAGGAATAGAGGACAAATGACTTGATGAGTTTATATCAATGACTTGAGGAATTATATGAGACTATTTGGTGGATTATGAGGCTTTGATGTTGGTAGATGAACTTGGTGGGATCATGAGTATAGATTAGCATAGCTTTCATTTCCCCTGAGTAAACTGGATTTAGTAGGATAATTGTGTTTGCAAGCTGGAATTCTTGGAAGTATTTGGATTTAACCTAGCCATGGGATATTGATAGGAGAGAGTTGATATTACGTAAATGACTTGGGGGAACATGTAGGAATTCTCGTTGGACAAGAGATTTGGATTTTAGTAGGTGATTCTAGTTGAATATAGATGTTGAGTATGTCTACATGGTTCAGAGTAAATTGGATTTAGACTGATGATCTCGATCATGATACCATGTGTCTCGATGGACGGTAAACTAGGAGATTGGACTAATTGTCGGAGTTTATTTAGGGAATCTATATAAGCTTGACCTTGGAGTTTACTTGACCATGATAATGGAAGTTGGTGGACTGACTATAGCAAAAATAGCCCTTTCAAGTATCTGGGGATTATAGGAACCTTAGGAGATCATGTGGAACACCTTAACCATTGGATTTGTAGAATTAAATGGATTATGTAGTGATTGATGGAAGTTAATGGGCTGTTGGAGTTGATTCATAGGAAGGAAACAATATCTTGGAGTGGCTTATGACGTGTTTCCTTAGGATAGAGATACACTACCTTGGACCTTGGAAGAATGGGCTGAGCACTTGGATTATCATGTTTAATTGAAGCTTAGTAGCTTGTATGTTCTACCCATGGATTTTTAGGGGTAGACTTACATATGAGTTTGGGGATTGTAGACATATATAATTTTGTTAGACCTCCTCTCAAGAGCCATGAGGATATGAATCACATGAGTGATGATTGGAGTTGACCTATGCAAAATGATGCTATCAGTGATATGATGTGATTTGTTTAAAGGACTAGATAGACTATTGGCATATCAGAAACCGTGCTTAAAGATAAGATGATAAATGTTCACTCGCACACTAGAATCCTTGAAACCCTTAAGCCCTACCAAGCTACAACATGGTCGGATCCTGACCTTGGGTTTTGGCTCTAGATCGATAAGACCTTGGCCAATACTCAACCGTGACCATCACCAATGCCTCAGCCCACTTTACGTACCCCATAGACTTCATGGAGTGCTTAGACAAGAAAGTTGTCGTCATCATTTGGTGACCTACCTGTCCACCCGAAGACGGAAGACGAGCCATTCAGCTAGTCAAGGGACATTTGAAGACCGCCATGCCAAGGAGGAAGAACTACACCAACCATCATTGACATGAAGTAAACCTCCACATCGAAGACCAGGCATATCTGCAAGCCACTTCTCTCTAAGGAACCAAGCATTTCCATGACAAGGAGACCCACACCAAGATTCATCAACCCCCTCTGAGATCACTACGAGACGAAGAGAAGACAGTTACCAGTTGGAGTTGCCACCTGAGCTACCTGATGTGCACAATGCTTTCCATGCATCACAACCCCGGAAGTGTTTCCAACTTCCTAACTTGCCCGATCTTTACGAGGGCATTAACCACCGAGCCATCGACCCCTAGCCAACCTAACCTACCGCGAGCTACCCATTAGCAACCTGGATTAAGAAGAGCGTCATACACGAAGCCACACCATCAAGTACTTCAAGCTCAATGGAGCACTACACGGAAGCAGAAGCAACATGAGGACTTGAAGACTACCCCAGATCCAAGTTTCTGTATTCCTTTTCGCGCCTAGTCTGGGAATCTCGGGGACGAGATTCTTGTAAGGGGGGTAGGTCTGTCACTCCCTGATTTTCATGCCACAACACTTCCGTCAATAAATCATGCTAAAATGTGGTTTGACAAAAACTTTTGAGTGGTTTGTCTTTGCTTTGATTGAATGTTTGACTACTGTTTGCAAGTGCTCTAAAAATCAAATAAATTCTCCAACCCTTATACTCCTTACCCTTGATCCAAAAACCTTGACTAATGATCATGCCATGTGTATGGGACATAAAAATAATTTCTTACAAAAAATAATTTGGCCAAATAGTATTTTCAAAAATTAGTTTTTCAAAAACCCCTGAATTGAGGTTTGCACTGCAAGTACTTAATTAAGGGAAGTAAAAATCTTTCCAAAAGTATATTTGACTCCTATTAGATATAGGATACCCAGAAACCACAAAAATATAATTTTAAAAGTTATTTTCCTATTTTATTTAAAAGCTTTTTCTTAAGGCCATAAATGGTCTTTAATAGGGAAAAATTATTTTATTGTTTCAAAAATATTTGACAAAAACCTAGATAAACTCAGTGGACATATATTGTACATATATAAGAGTTTCAACACATGGTCATGTTCAAAATATTGGTCAAACCCCTCAAAAACCCTTTCTGGATATTTCAAGCTTTTGAAATATTTACAAAGGAAATATTCTCCAAAAATTCCAAGAAAATTCTATCATGTCACATATGACATGTTTGATGATCTTGACAAGTATCATGTCATGGAGAATAGTATAACTCCATGAAATCCCTTCAAAACCATTTCTGTCCATTTTGAAGTTTGAGCAACTTTACATTGCCAAACATGTACAAATGTTCTCAAACCTTGTGAACATGCTCAAATGGTCTAATAATTAATCTAGACCAAATGGCACAAGTTGGAGAACAAGTTAACTTGATCAAAGTGCCCCAAAACCCTTCCTGTCCAGAACGAAATTTGAACAACTCTACATTGGAAACTTTCTCCTTTTGATCTCAACTTTTGTGGGCATGTTCAGAACCTCAAATGATGACACTACAAAAAGTGGTGCATCAAGGACAATTGATTTGCATGACTAAATCTTGGTAAAGCCATTTCTGCTAATTTCTAGGGTTTACCAAAGTTGCATTGTCAACTTCCTCCAAATGAGCTCCAACTTGGTGATCAACCCCATTTCTATATGACACTTGATCCTGTTAATCTTCACATCATTTTGAATCCAATTGCTTGCCCAAACCACCATCAAACACCTTCAGGAAGAAATTTAAAATGCATGTTTTGTCCATTTCCACTAACCTCCATGAGTTAAGATTTCTCCCACAGCATCATCTGGTCCTCCTCTAACCCCTGCATCTTTCCCTGTCCGAGGAGCCATGATTATGGGGGTGAAAAGCTCCTTTCCCTCTCTGGACAGCACCATTTCTCTCTCTCTCCACCTCCCTCCTCACTCCAGTGGATCCCCAGGGCATCCAATGCCATTGTCACATTGTTTAGTCCCCCCTGCAGCCACTAGACACAAGTGGGCGCGTGAGGACGCGCGGAAAAGCTGCGGATGCCGGCCATTTGTGCGCTCTAGAGCACGTCAGCGTGCTCTCGACCGTTGACGCCGCGTCCCCCGACCACCTCGAGCCTCCCCCTCGCGCCAGTCGAGGTGCCTTGACGTTCGCAACACGCCACCGTGCAGGCCCCCTCGTCTCTTCCTCTCTCTCACCCCCTGCGGTACGTGCCCAGAAACGCCCGGCTCGGCCAATGCATGGCCTCGCACGCGCGAGCACCAGAGCCTCTCCCCGCTCCCTCTCTCTCTTCCTGGCACCCTACTCGACTCCCACGAACGCCGTAGACAGCCCCGGGCCTCCTCCCATGTCCACTGCGGCCATTTCCGCGGGTGCCCGTAGGCCACGTCCATGGTGAGCCACGGCCTCGCCATATAAGGCCGCCCCTGACCTTCCTCTGGATCCCCTTTGATCTCTCTCTCTCTCTCTCAAGTGCATCCCCTGGACCAATCCGCACCCCCTCCCGTGCCCTCCAACCTCGTCCATGGCCGGAGCTGAGCCGCCGGCCATCACTTAAATCCTCGTCGTCCGAGCCCCCTCCTCTCCACCTATGGGGGTCATTGCATCACCGCAACCACCACGGAGCTCTCCCGCTCTCCATTTACACACCCCGGAGGCCGTGGCGTCAAGTCCATCCTCGACGACGCCCCGGTCCGCCGCACCCGAAGCTCCTCCTCTTCCCGGGCTCCCCCACGGGCGTGAAGCACCTGGATGGGTGCGCCGCAGCGCGCTGAGTCCGCCGGTGCGCCGGGCACCGCCGGAGGTGGCCCGTGCCGCCGGGAGAGCGCCGGCGCCCGCTTCGGCCTCGCCTTCCCTGCCTCTGTGGCCCGTGCCGCCCGGGAGAGCGCCGACGCCCGCTCGGCCTCGCCTTCCCTGCCTCTGCTCTGTTCGAGCGGGAGGTAGGAGACGGCCTGAGCACCGAGCCCCGCTCGTCAGTGACCCGGTGGGCGGGCCCCGCCGTTTAAGTGGAAACGGCTTCGGCCGGATCTGCCTCCCCTTCGCGAAGGCGTACCCGCGTGAATCCACTTTCGACATCGCCTGTCGTCCGCGTGGCCGAGCCGCTGGGCCGGCCCACGGCTATCTCTCGCCTGTTCGCAGGATAAGGGTAATGCCTTATATTTCTTTTTATTCTTTTCCAGTGAGTTTCTAAAATCCATAAATAATTCAAATTAACTCCAAATTTGATGATTCAAATTTCCAGTAGTTTCTAAAATCATTCCCTACCACATGGTGCTATTCTCACATTTTTACAAAAGCATTTCCTTCACAAATATTTATCAAATACTATTTTTCCTATTTCTGTGATAAACTTTAGAAAATCACAGGGAGCCCATTTTTGATCCAAATTCCACGATTCAAAATCCTATATGTCTATAAGTTCAAAACTTAGTTTTTGAACATTTTTACTAATACTTTATGTATCACCTCAAATAATGGTCTATTTCTTCATGTATAGCCAACTTTGCAAAATCATAGGATATTCATTTGAACTCCAAATCCAGAGAAACCAACTCCTAGGTGCTTCTAAAATCATGCTTTGTCAAATGGGTGCCTCTGCTCATTTTTGAAAATAATGTTTCTATACACTTCTTGCAAATCCATTAATCCCTTGACTCCATCATATTGAAATGTTCAGAGATGTCCATTGATCAAATCCCAATGAAACCACTTTGGTCATCCCTCATATGACCAGAGGTATCTTAGAAAAGTCCAACTCACATTTTTAGAGCACTTTTATTTTTGCCTTGTTGTGTTGCTTATTATGATTGTTTCCGACGTTAGTTGACGAAGTAGACGGAGTACTTGGAGAAGGACCAGAAGACTTGAAGACTCTGAGGAACCAGGCAAGCAACCCTTTGACCATGTCTATGAAACCTTTTTATGCATGTCATATAGCACCATATTGTTATTGCAACGGAATCATGATGAGGTGGTATCCACTTTGATGGTTTGCCACAGTACTTCCTCGTTGATACTTGCATTGTGCATGACCCTACCTTCTTATGAGGGTTATGCCGGTGGGAGTAGATAGGACGCTAAAGTAGTGCTACGCTAAAAGGGACGGGGATATGCATGGTGATGGAGACAAAGCATTTTCAAAAGACTTTTCGAAAACCTCGTCGGGTGCCACTTATGCTTGAGGGAGATGATGAGATGGGTAACCACTTGATGACGAAGTGGTGTATCGAGGCAAGTGTGTGTTGTTTTCGAAAACGGATTAGATTTAAGATTTGTCGACTGTCCCAACCTTACATGCGCAACCACTCTACCTTTATATGGGAAAGGGCATTATTGATTACCTAGGTCGATACTAGCTTGGAGCCCGCATTACTAGTGACGGGGGAGAGTTGGTGCTCTCTCTCGGGACGGGGTCGTGCCAGGTAGGGCGACCCAGAACATTTTTATGGGGCACCGGACACACCGTTGGTACCCCGTGCTTGTGATGTGAGATGATTATGGAGCGTGGCTCCACGAAAATGTTATGTGATAATGTTGGGCACGGAGGTTACTACCAATCGAGTGGACTCCATGTTAGTGTCGTCTAGGGAAAGGTAGTGATCGGGTGCTTACCCCGGATACTTGAGGTATCGCGGGTCGTGGATGACACGGAAGTTCCCCGGATCTTGTGGGTACAGTGTGCAACCTCTGCAGAGTGTAAAACTATTCGAATAGCCGTGTCCACGGTCAAGGACAGTTTGGCGGTGCTGCTTAAACTATGTCCAGAGTTTTCAAACCAGTGTGTGTGTGTTTGGATAACTACTTGGGTCAATTCAAATGACTTGACGTGATTGAGATGGGTTGGTGCCCACTCTATTTATGTTGATTTCTGTAACCTGTCCTCATGGTTACTTGAATTATCATGATGCATGTCTTACAAGTTGTTGAACATGTCATTGCACTCAAAACTAGCTTTCTGCAAAAATTTACCTATATCATGCATTGTTGTATCTTGAACCAAAAACATGGGTTGCTTGCGAGTACATTCAAAGTACTCATTGGCTTGCCACTGGTTATTTTATTGGCCAGGCTTGAAAGGACAAGATATATTGAAGAGTTCCTTGGTGACGATCGTGCGAGCTAGGATGCTTTCCCAGTCAGAATGCCTGTAGGGTTGAGGCAGATGGCATGGGTCCAAGTGATCGACGAAGATTTCCGCTGCGATGTTATACTCAAGACTCGACCATAATGGTCCTACTTGTGTAATACGGTATGTATGGATGTAAGACTCTTGTTATTCAGCTTCTGTGTGTTCAGTGAGCATTGATCTCTGGGATTACTGTACACGTGCATTCGGTGATCACGACTTATGAGTCGAGCTCCCCACAAACTTCCAAAACCTCTTTGTGATTCTCGGTCAGACCGATTCTTCCATTTCGGTTCTACCGAGATCACCAAGTTGATCTGAGTTTTCAATCTCGATGCAACCGATTTGAACTTTTCGGTCTCACCGATTTGCTGTAACTGAACAAAGTTATGCATCTCGGTGCCACCGAGTTGTTCCACTCGGTCACACCGATAGGGTCGGGCTATATATAGCCACGGGAAAAAGTTTGGAAATTTCTCCAAAACCCTTCGCCCGCGCAACAGCTCGCTCTGCCATCGTGGTCTCCGGATCGTCTCCTCATCGCCAGCGGCCTCCTGTCGCTGGTCTTCGCCGCCGTTAACGGATTTCGTCCCTGCCGTTGCCGCCGTAGCAAGTCCACCGCCAAGTTAGGGTATGGACTTGATCTTTGTGCTATCCATGTCTGATTCCTAGCACATTGTTTTCATATTGATTCTTGCCACGATTGAGATTCTTCTATCCAGCCAAAATAGTCCATAGATTAGATGCGATTCAAATTTTTAGGGTTAGGTTTTCACCGAAACCATCTCGGACCCACCGAGTTGAAAAACTCGGTCTCACCGATTTGGCTTATGCCATTGCACTAGTGACTCTCGGTCTGACCGGGAATTACTAATCGGTGTGACCGATTTGAGGATTCTGTGAAACCCTAGTAGTCTCGGTGCCACCAAACTGTGACTCGGTCCAACCGAGATCATCAGTTTAGGTTCCAAAACTGCTTCGGTATCACCGAGTTTGAAAATCGGTTGATCCGAAATGCTTTCTGTGGAAAACTAAAAGTGAACTTTTGAATCATTTTTTTTTGCAAAAATCTCTGCATTTTGTTATGCTCATCTATTTTATCTCATCTATAACTCTTCACAGGGTCAGCAGTCAGCTTTTGCAGTATGTCTGATCAAAGTGACAGCCAGAACAGGTTAGAAGAGCACATGGACTTGAGTGAGGGCACTAGTCCCTCAACTTCAGATGATGGGAGCAGAAGTACTCCTAGCAATTTGCCTAAGGCTGCAACTAGGCAAAGGAGGTAAAGAACATTAGATTCTGAGGATGAAGATTACAAAGCTGAGGAAGATGATGCCACTTCCAAGAAAGTGGTGCTCAAGAAAGAATATGGCTCTGCTCAAAGCACAAAACCAAGTCTGAAGAAGAAAGTTCCTGCCAAGAGAACTCCAATGCCTAAGGCCAGGAAGTCCACTCAAGTGCCAGCTCAAGCTCAACCCAAAGAGGCACCTGCAAGGAAAGAAACATCATCCAAACCTCAGAAAGTCCCCACTGGTGCAACTATGAAGTTCACAATTGAATCAGAGTATGATGGTGATCAGGACAAGAAAAAGAAGAGAGCAAGAACCACAACTGCCAAGGTCCTTGGAAAGCCCTCAATGAGAAGAGATTCTGATGAAGAGGAAGAGGATGCTGCACCAGCACCTAAGGCAACTAAGCTTATGGGTGATGCAATCAGGTCAGGGGCTGCAACATCTAAGCCCAAGGATGCACCCAAAGCTGCCTCCAAGGCCAAGCAAGTTCCAAAGAGGAATACTAGAAGTATTCCACTCTCGAGAAGAACAAGGCCCCAAAGGCCCAATGTTGTCAAGAAGAGGATGAAGAAGGACAGGTCTTAAGAAAGCTCAAGCCCAAGATACCAGAACACAATGATGCCCATCCTGTGGCTGAGGACATGAGAATCAGGAAGGATTCAGGGCTGAGACTGTGGAGGATGGAAGATCCATATGCTTCAAGAAGAAGAACTGCTGTTAACTACAGGTTCCATACAATGGAACAGCGGGACTTTATGAGACCATTCTGTTGGACAAGAAGCCCATAGTTTGTGACATGAGGTGGGTTGACTGGAAATTCATCAGGGAAAATGAGCAGCACTATCCTGGAGTGCAAGAGAGCTTTGTTGCAGATTTTGTTGGAAAGAAGTTCACCAACTGGAATGATGAGCTTATCATGCAGTTCTACTCCACGGCACATTTTTACCCAGATGGTAGAATTGTTTGGATGTCTGAAGGTACAAGGTACCAATCCACTGTTGAAGAATGGGCAAGTCTCATAAATGCCCCCAAGGAAGAAGAGGATGACCTGGACATTTATGCAAAGAAGAAGTTGGGTCACAATTCAATGGCTCATATGTACAAGGAAATTCCTGACAAGGCAGTTGAGACTCACAAGTTTGGATCAGTTCACTTTCTGCTGTCAGGATTGGCAACCATCAATTGGATTCTGAGGCATACTTTGTTGCCCAAGTCAGGTGACCATAACATGATCAGAGGGCATGCCATCAACATGCTGCATGTGTTTGATGTGCCCCAGAAATTCAAAGTCATGAGCCTAATAGTTGAAACAATCAAGAGGACTGCAGCAGATCAGAAGAGGAGCTATGGATATGCACCTCAGATTCAAGAGTTGATTAACTCAAAGATGGGCACAGAAAAATATCAGTTGGATAAGGAACATTTTCCAATTTATCCAGACTTTGAGGACAATGAGGTTTTCATGAATGTAGATGATCCACAATCAGTTCAAGCTCAGGAGAAGAAGGAGAAGGCAAAGAAGGAGAAGGCTGCCAAGATGCCAACTCAAGAGGAGGCATCTGAATATTTCTTGAAAACCAAACAAGAGCAGCTTGGTTACTTGATAGCATCAACTCTGAGGATTGAGAAAGGGTTGGCCACCCTAACTCAATACTAGGAGAGCCTGGAAAGAATCATGGAACAAAAATTCTATGATCTAGATGTCAAGGTAACTGAGATTCAGTCAGTTGTAGAGCAGCTGCAGGATGACATGAAGGAGAGGAAGGGCAAGACAACCACCAATGTGTTTGCCAGAGTGCCCAGAGCCCAGAGGTCGATTGCAGTGTGCGATGGATGTGAACTAGAGCAACAACTTCAGCACCAGCCACAGACCTCAGTTCCAAAGGCAACCAGCTCCAAAGATCCACTCCAAACCCTCTACTTCAATTGAAGCCTTCGTCCAAGGAGCCATCAGACACCACCACCGAAGATCAAGCCCGAGAGTCGATCTAGCACTATGCATTTTCTATGAACTTTTTGGTAACTTGTTGCCAAAGGGGGAGAAAAATGTATAGATCATAGGCTTCAAGAGAGAGAGAGAGTGTTGCTTTTATTCTCTCTTGCTTTATTTGGTGGTTTTTCAAACTTTGTTTGCTTTTGGTTGAGATACTATGCCTGTGAGACATTGATGATCATGTGTTTGATCATAAGCTACACTTATGCATGCTTGATATTATCCTATCTATCTTATGTGATCACTCACTATGCTTGGTGATGAGTGCATGTATTCATTGTTTATTATTTTGAGCGCTCCACCAAGATGTATGTGACATGGAAGAGTAACCCATGAGCCTAATTCATTGTGCATTTGCAGTCCAAAGCAAATCTAAAACTATGCACAAATTTAGGGGGAGCTCTTGCTTATCACATACTTCTCAAAGCGACGATGTTATTCAATCTTATTATGTTTTGTCGAAGCTTTGATCTATATGTTGTCATCAATTACCAAAAAGGGGGAGATTGAAAGTGCAACTATCCCTAGGTGGTTTTGGTAATTCATAACAACATATAGCTCATTGAGCTAATACTATTCCAAGACTATTATTTCAGGAAAGCTCAATGAATGGCATGGCATGGATGATGAAAGTGGATCCCTCAAAATACTAAGGACAAAGGATTGGCTCAAGCTCAAAAGCTCAAGACTCTTCATTTTACATTTTAGTGATCCAAGATCACATTGAGTCTATAGGAAAAGCCAATATTATCAAGGAGGGATGAGGTGTTGCTTAATGAGTCTCTTGCTTCATGTGCTTAGTGATATGCTCCAAAACCCTCAACTACTTTCCCACATCCACAAATGACCTAAACCCAAAGCCAAAATCGGTCACACCGAAACTTCCTATCCGGCGCCACTGATTCCAAAAGTCATAGCCACTGCCATAAACCCTAAGCCAATCGGTCTTACCGATAGGGATCTTGGTCTCACCGAGATGGGGTTGTAATCTCTCTGTTTCCCTTCGTAACGTTTCGGTCTAACCGAAGTGAGCGATCGGTCCCACCAAGATTGCAATGTAAACTCTCTGTTTCCTTTTTGTAACATTTCGGTCTCACCGAAAAGAGCAAATCGGTCCCACCGAGTTTACCTGACCAACTCTCTGGAAAGCTTATTACCAAATCGGTCTCACCGAGTTTGTGTAATCGGTCTTACCGAGATTACGTTATGCCCTAACCCTAACCGAATCGGTCTCACCGAGATGCATGTCAGTCCAACCGAAAATCACTAACGGTCACTAGGTTTACTAAATCGGTTCGACCGAGTTTAACAATTCGGTCCCACCGAGTTTGGTAGATTGTGTGAAACGGTTAGATTTTGTGTGGAGGCTATATATACCCCTCCACCTCCTCTTCATTCACGGAGAGAGCCATCAGAACGAACCTACACTTCCAACTTACCATTCCTGAGAGAGAACCACCTACTCATGTGTTGAGGCCAAGATATTCCATTCCTACCATATGAATCTTGATCTCTAGCCTTCCCCAAGTTGCTTTCCACTCAAATCTTGTTTCCACCAGATCCAAAACCTATGAGAGAGAGTTGAGTGTTGGGGAGACTATCATTTGAAGCACAAGAGAAAGGAGTTCATCATCAATGCACCATTTGTTACTTCTTGGAGAGTGGTGTCTCCTAGATTGGCTAGGTGTCACTTGGGAGCCTCCGACAAGATTGTGGAGTTGAACCAAGGAGTTTGTAAGGGCAAGGAGATCGCCTACTTCGTGAAGATCTACCGCTAGTGAGGCAAGTCCTTCGTGGGCGACGGCCATGGTGGGATAGACAAGGTTGCTCCTTCGTGGACCCTTCGTGGGTGGAGCCCTCCGTGGACTTGCGCAGCCGTTACCCTTCGTGGGTTGAAGTCTCCATCAACGTGGATGTACGATAGCACCACCTATCGGAACCACGCCAAAAACATCTGTGTCTCCAATTGCGTTTGAATCCTCCAAACCCTTCCCTTTACTTTCTTGCAAGTTGCATGCTTTAATTTCCGCTGCCTATATACTCTTTGCATGCTTGCTTGAATTGTGTGATGATTGCTTGACTTGTCCTAAAGTACTTAAAATCTGCCAAACTCTAAAATTGGGAAAAGGTTAAGTTTTTATTGGTCAAATAGTCTAATCACCCCCCCTCTAGACATACTTCAAGGTCCTACAACTTATGTTTAAATGCATCATCTTTCAGTTCAAATTTGATTGAATTTGTGCAAATTTACTTATACCCCGCTAATTTTAGGGGATCAGCTATACTAGTGGAAAAAACCTAGCTATGGCGTGGCAAATAGTGCCTTGCTGGCGTAGACACCCAACACCACCAATATGGCGCCATTGTTAAGAAATAGTGGTGGCATGGGTTAACACGTCAGCAGTATCATACATCCTGCTGATGTGTAACCAGTCCAACCCCAGCACTAAGTTCATCATAACTCTGGCGTCCCTACTTGTCCAACGCCAGCAAATGGTTTTTTGGTAATAATATTTTTTGCCCATCAACACTAGCTACTTACTTAATAGATACTACTAAACACAACATACTCATCAACACTAGGTACTTACTTAATAGATAGTTATTACAGAAGAGGCTCATGAACTCAACAAGTTGATATTGATTAAACTTCACAAAAGTTGCTCACTCAAGTACTCTAGTTACTCGATCATCATCAAATAATAAGATGAACTAGTCTTCATCAAGGAGTATGCCCAGCTGGTGAAGCTTCTTTCTACCCCCCTCTCCTCTTCTGAGATGATCTGTGTCCATCTTCAGGTCAGTCCTCTCAGCCCCGAGGTGTCTCCTCTCCTCCTTCAGTTTATCCCGATCCTCGACGAGCTTATCCCTCTCATTCCTGAGATGATTAGTGTCCTGAACGAGCCGAACAGTCTCCTTGCGTATCTATTTAATCTTCCCCTTTAGCTCGTAATTTGCCCCTTGCACGCTCTTGCGGACATACTCACAAGTGTTTAAGTATTCATTGTTGGCCATGTCCACATCGCACACCGACTCATTGTTACCTCCAGAATTAGCCATGACCTACAACAACACATATACGAAAGATAATATGCAATTTCATATCACTGAATAAATATTGCAGTGTATACAACTAATTAAACTAGATAGCAAGTATAGAACTAATTAAACTAGATAGACATGCAGTGTATAGAACTATTCGATTGTGATTATATTTGCCACACTATTTGCCACACCTAACTTGGAGCATTACTTTCAAGTGGAAATTTTCTTTGGACACTCAACTATTTTGCCACACCTTACTCGGAGCATTAATTACTTTTCTTTGGTGAAAATGTAGTACACAACAGATTTTCCCCAAGATATTTCTGCATTACAACAGCAACCCAAACACTTTGTTTCTGAATTTAGATGCTTCCAAAGATGATGACTTCAAAAATATATCTACCTTAATTTCATTGACATATTGCACTTCTTGTTTCTACAGCTAGTGCTAACCGAAGATTGAAAAATATATCTACCTTAATTCTAGACAACTACAACATATTGTCACCGCCTAGCAGTGATGAACCCCAGCAACGCAAATAAAAAAATTATAATGGCAGTGACCTACAGCAAAAGAGGGAGGGATGATATGCTCATCTGGGTTGGAGCCGAGGGTCGCCTACAGTTTACTCCGTCGCCGTCGCCTGCTGCCGTCGCCGAAATCCTAGCAGATGAGAGTGGGAGCTCAGATGCGAAACACATGTCCAAATTAAAAAAAATCCAAATCGACCGATGAGAGTGGGAGGCTTAGATGTGTACCTCAGGACCGAAGAACGACGACAATCGCCGGAATCGGCCGGAATCAAAGCGGCGACGATGAGCGGCGAGAGAGGGAGAGAAAGAGGAACAGAGCAGAGACAGGGAGTGGCAGGGCAAAGAGAGGGAGTGGGTCGTGGGGGTCGTTGCCCCCGTTGGTTTTGACCCCCACGGCATCCTAATGCTATTTGGGCTAGCCCAATAAGAAAAAGGTCACCACCCAAGAAATGTCATTATTTCCATTTAAAAATAATAGAAACTAAATAAAATTAAACAATAATACACATAAAAAACTAAAAAGGAAAAAATTTGGAAGTGTCAAACTACATATTGAAGGCTCAAAACTATATATTTCAAGTCTTAAACTAAAAAGTAAATTTAAAGTGTCTCAAAGTACATATTTTAAAAAATGTCATTATTTTTATTTAAAATAAAAGAAATTTAATAAAAGTAAACTATAATATACTATAAAAAGATCACCACATAAAAACTAAAAATAATTTTTTTGGAAGTGTCAAACTACATATTTGAAGGCTCAAAACTATATATTTCAAGTCTTAAACTAAAAAGTAAATTTAAAGTGTTTGAAAGTACATATTTTAAAAAAATGTCATTATTTCTATTTAAAATAATACAAATTTAATAAAAATAAACTATAATATACTATAAAAAAGAATATAAAAAAATAATAATATAAGAATGTTGACATTGACAAAATAATAATACTGGCATTGGAACTAACAACACGCCACAACTAAATGTAATAGTGCTGACGTTCCATGCTATTCCACGTCAGCATTATATTACGCCTGGTACAAATTGTTGATTCCATATACTTTTGACGCTACCCCATTTTCCAACGCCATCACTATGCCCCTATTAATGTCGTACCAAATAAAGCCAACACCACCACTATTTGGAAAAAATAGTGGTGATGTTGGTTGTAAATGGCGTGCCACCAACGAATGTTGTGGCTAGCACTTTTTTTACTAGTGCTAGGTGCGATGAAATTTTAGTGAAGTATATATACTCCCCTAAGATATATACTCCACTAACTTGAATTGTTAGAGTTGCCCTCAGGGCATGATTGTTATGTGGAGGTGGATTCAGAGTGAGTAGTTAAGGATAGACTTAAGTACTCATGGAGTGGTAGAGGTGTTATGTTGATGTAACAACTCACGGTGAAGGGGTTGTGTACTCTTTTTTCTCCCTATAAGATATGATGCGCATGCCTATGTGTATTCGAGAAAAAAAGATTGTTATGGCGTGAAGAAAAGAGAAGGCCTGTACTAAAGACATTTTCAAGAATTTTTGGGTTTTAATTCTGCAAAAAAGAAACAGCCCTGCTAGAAGCTTAAAGCAGCATCAACTATTTGATGCCTCCCAGCTACGTCGCGCCCTGGGGGAGGGGGGTGTCTCACAGGGCAAACTTCTTCAAATGAACGCATAGTTTTTTTATGCAGAGTGCTCACACTAGAAGCGAAAGTACCCTTCTGCTGGTGAGCTCATATGCATCCTCGTGAACAGTAAAATTAAAAAAATAGTGAAAAAACAAAAAAGGTTTTTTTTGAACAAACATTGAAGAATGAACCCTTAGTTGTTCCCAAAAGAGTTTAGATTTTTTCTGTTTTACTGTTCACGTGGGTGCATATGAGCTCGCGAGCAGAGACTTTATGTCCTAGAAGGTACTAACATAACAACAAAAATGGGGGTAATACACAACTAGCTCCCAACCAAATTAAAGCGAAACAAAAAAAGTAAAGCATGCAACAACGAGGTCTTCATCGATCCACTAGCGTCTCCACCCATGTGCTGCTTAGAAGACTTCATTTGCTTCTTTTTCGAAGAGTCTTGCCCCCACCCCCACAACTACACCCACGTTTTTCATGTTTTGTCCGCATAATCAACCGTAGAGTTAGCGAACGGCAAGTAAAGTGAATAAGCACAAAAGGACTAGTCACCCATTTCTTTTGAAAGCATGAATCATTTTTGACAAGCTAAATAGTTCAAAGTATAGTTTCATCCCCACAGAACCAAGTTGTTTGTCCTGTTTTCTTGGGAATCAATACTTGAAACAAACTAATCACATTATATGGGACCATATAAAAATTAAAAGTACATTTAGAACATTCCACATTTTTCTCGTAACAGACCATTCCAAGAACAAGTGTTTAATATTTCCAGCTTGCCCACATGATTGGCATTTATCATCCCCATGGCAACCCTTCTTCATCAGGTTATTCTTAGTGTGTATACTTTGCCTCAATACCACCCACGGGAAAATTCTGATTTTTGAACGAAGTTTGACCTTCCAAAGGAACTTATTTCTAAATGTTACGTTAGATGGAAACAATTTTTGTTACATGGATTTAACAGAAAAATGCCACTAGCTTTCAAGAACCATCTAATAATATCAAGATAATCCAAGAGAACATCAAACACACAAATTCTTAATAGGCTCCCACGGTTCTAGTTTTCTTCCCCATAGTGTTCTCCTAAAATATATTACTAACCAACTATTATTTATCACCTCACCCACATAAATATTCTTATTAAAACAAATACCATAAATGTGGAATAGCCTTTATCTACCTGTCCTCCCAGAAACGAGAATTTCACCCATTGCCAATAAAAGCAGATATTTCATTGGCAATTCCTAGTAGGACAAGTAAAAAATATTGTTGTATTCTAAAGCTTTCTCCTTAGAATCCACAAAAGAAACTATTCACTCTTATGAAAGTTTATTTAAATTCAAACATTTGTTCAAATTCACAAAGATCAAACTTAAAATGATTAGTGCTATTGAAACCATCTTTCAAAAGAAAAATAATGGCATTAGCATATTGGGGCATATTTCCACCATCACCAATTGTTTCATCAAGAAGTCCTTTGATTAGCCTAGAATCTCTGACGTTATCAAGTAACATGGCAAGAGCATCTGCTACAAGATCAAATAACAGGGAGACAGAGAACCCCCCCTATCTCAGTCCTTTAAAAGTAGGAAATAGGGACCAATATCATCATTAATTTTGATACTTACATGCCCCCACCTCATACTTCACCTAATCCAATCCCTCCATTTGTTATTAAAGTCTTTTTGTTTAAGCATGTGATAAATAAATGTCATTTTATGTCATCATAGGTTTTCTGAAACTCCAGGTTGGACATTATATGTCTTCCCCTTTTTATGGACAGAGTTTAAGGCCTCATGTAAAATGGGCACCCACTCCATAATATATCCCACCTTGACAAATGTTTTGTGAATAGGGAGATAATTGTATGTATGTCACTATTAATATTTTCTAATTATTTAAGTTGATGCCGTTTTTCAAATAAAGTCTATTCACACTAAGACTTTTGTGAAGATATTAAAGCTAAAATTATATAAGAATATATGCCTAAATTTTGAGTTAGTTTGACATATTTGCATTTAGGAACTGAAATGAGCGGCCTATAATTTAACATGGAAATGCATAAAATTCCACTATGAAATTCATCAAACAAATCCTTTAGATCATTACTAAGTAACCCACTTTCTCAGAAGTGATAAATTGATGTAGTAAAGTCATGAGAGCCAGATGATTTATTGTTCGATCTAGAAATACTGCATCATGACTTTCTTCCAATGAGGAAGGCTTAGCCAATAGATTAGGCTCATGTTCAGTGATAGTGACAACATCGGTACATCCAAAGAAATATTATACTACTCAGGATGTTCAAATGGTTTTTCATAGAAATCAGTAATGTATTCGATTAAAATTTTCTCTTCCTCAATAATTCCCTAATCTTGCACAAGGGGAGGTAAAATGAATTTTCGTCATCCGTCCATTAGCCTTAGCATGACAGTATTTATATCTCTATCTCCCCCGAGGATTTCCTTTCCTTTTTCTCTTTGCAACCATTTCAAAAGTCAAACTTTCTAGTGTATTATATTACGGCTTTATTACATTCATACAAAGGAATCCTCAGGTTTCAGTAGTGTTTCAAGTTGTTGTTTCAACTCTTTTTGTACCATGCTCACGGGTGCAGTTAAACGAGATGCCAGTTTTCAATTTCTTACACAGGGCATGCATTCATGTTCCCTTTCCATCCCTTTAACTTCCTCCTCAAATTTCATGACTCGCCCGCAGTTTACGGGGACCAAAAACAACATATACACTCAAATAATGGGGGTCTAGCCTATAAAATTGTCATGGTGTGAGTTTTCACTGCGTCACCGTGAAGAAAAGAGAAGAAAATATACCGCTATTTACCACCTCTTCTACAAATTATGTGTTTTAGGTTGTGAGCCACCTAGGTCTGGCCCATTGGTGATACCTGGCAATGGCAACGTCTTTTTGGGTTGTTACCTCGTTGAAGGCATTGCGCTGATGCACTTGAACCAATTTTTCAGGGTGAAAACATAGATTCTAACCATGATGGTTGGATCCGGTGACGACGGCTAATGAGCGTCGCTTCCTTCTTGAAGGCGTTGCTGCTGAAGAACGTCGCCGTCCATGCGGTGCCATGAGATGTTTGGTGCGGATATGGTCGTTTCTATAGTTTGTCGATCGAATCTGAATGCTTTGGTTTTTTTTTCTCCTCGCCCACACATAGCTTTGGTCTTGTATGACTTTGCTACTTGTCGGCGTGTTTTTGTGTGTGTTGGTATGGTTGTGTGCATCCTAGCTATGCGGAGGCCGGGTGTGTGCTTATAGTCTTTGTATCCTTTTGATGCTTCATTTTGAGCTAATAAAATCCACCCTTTGTCGAAAAAAAGGTTATGAGTACGAATGCCTATGCCCACGAATGTAGTTCTTCTTGTATTATATCCATATCATATAAATTTTTTAAAGGCCCCTTTAGAACCACTATAAAGGCACAACTTATAGCGATTCACTAGAGTTGCTCTAAGAGCAACTCTAGCAGACCCCGCATCCCGCCGGCCCGCAAAACGCGTTTGCAGTTCGTGCAAAACAGCTTTTACGGGCTGGCACAGATGCAGACCCTCCAAACGGATCCGTAAAAAAATATATTCGCGGAATATACTTTTTTACAGGTCGGCTTTGGGGGGTTTGCTCTTTGCGCTGCTGCATCCCGCATATCATCAGCCCACAAATATCAAATACAACATAATTCAACAATCGAAAACAAACTGAATTATTTCAATCAAACATAATACAATAATCATCCGCATTACAAATAATTATTCAAATAACCGTAGCAAACTTAAATAGTGCAATACAAAATTTGTCATGAATACAAATACAAATAAATACAAAAATAAGTCACTGTCCAGCCCTTTGCCAATGATGCTCAATGAGATCTTCCTGAAGTTGAAAGTGGGTGTCTGCATTTTCAATCTCCTTGTATGTCTGAAAAAAAGCTCTAATGCGGTTTGGGTCTCTAGCTGGTTTGACACGGCTACCCACATTGTCGTAAAAGAATTCTAAGTTCAATCCTCTCTCATCTTCAAGAATCATATTGTGCAGGATAACACAGCATGTCATTATGTTCTTCAAGGTTTTCTTATCCCAAAAAACGAGCAGGACCACGGACAATGGCAAACCTAGATTGCAAAACACCGAATGCTCTTTCAATGTCTTTTCAGGCTGCCTCTTGCACCCTTGCAAATTCACATTGTTTTTTTGGTTTGGGTTCTTTGATGCTCTTGACAAATGTGCACCAAGGAGGGTATATACCATCTACAAGATAGTATCCCTTTGTGTATTCATGCCCATATAGTGTAGTTGCAAGCAGGAGCATCACCACTAGCAAGCCTAGCAAACAAATGAAACCGTTGCAACACATTGATATCATTGAGAGTGTCCGGCATACCAAAAAAGCAATGCCAAATCCATAAATCCTCGGATGCTACGGCCTCTAGCACAATTGTTGCATCACGAGACTTGCCACAATACATTCATTGCCAAGCCTTGAGGCAATTTTTCCAATTCCAATGCATACAATCAATGTTACCTAGCATGCCAGGCCAACCTCTCCTCTCATTAGATGCCATCAATTTCTTTGTGTCATCTTCATTGGGTGCCCGAAGATACTCAGGACCGAAGACACGGATGATCACTTTCATAAATCTATGCATAGACTCAATTGTGCTATCTTCACCAATGCGAAGATACTCATCGGCATAGTCAGTCGGAACACCATATGCAATCACCCGCATAGCTGCGGAGTTTTTTTTGATATGCATTAAATCCCTTTAAGCCCGCGACATTCCTTCCTTGAGTAAAATACCAGCAATTTGCCTCGCAAGCTTCAACAATTTTCACAAAGAGGGATCGGCGCATTTGGTACCTTCTCCGGAAGAGGTGCGGAGGATATGTAGGATTCTTCGCGAAATAGACTTGCATCAACATCTCGTTCCCAAGATGGCGATTCCGAGGAATGCACAAACGCCCGACAGTCGATCCTCGCCTCCTCTTCCGGTGCTCGTCTTCATGCTCCTTCACGGCAAGCGTCATGACTAATGTTTGCTGCCGGAAGTTCGCAAGCATGCTCTCAGCATCCGAGTCGTCCGAATCGGACGAATCGGATAGCAAGAACTTCTCGCACGGGGTCAACTCCATCTACACGCACACCGGCGCGTCAATCCACTACGCAGCTCGCAAAAATCACAAAAAGGGACTAACCGGTAGCGGGTGATCCCGGGCGGCGACGAGGGGGTACGCTCGACGGTGGTCGATCCCCGGCGGCGGCGGCGACAGGGGGGGGGGTCTTCTCGCCGGATCCAGAGGGGCGGTGCAGCGGCTCGGCGCGGGAGGGTGTTGGACGGCCCCGGGGCGCGATTCCACCCGCAGATATGGCCGGAATGGCCGGCGGCGGAAGGAGGGGGAAAGCGCGTGGGCTGAAATGTCCCTCCCGCCAACTGCTTCTCTCCGATGCAGGGCACCGCAGCCGCGAGGGGAAACCCGCGTTTTCCCGGGTTGGGGTGGGGAATTTGCCGCGCCCCCCGAAATTTTTTGCGGGCCGGGGCGGGATGCGTGGTCTGCTCGGGCAGGCTTTCCGGCCAGTACCCGCATTTTGGCGGTTATTTTGCGCGGGGGGGTGTTGCGCGGATGCGGGTTCTGCTAGAGTTGCTCTAAGACATCTCGAAGTATCGTATAACCATTATCTTTTCCAGACCCGAATCGGACAAAACTAGTTCTAGTGTAAAATCTTGCTTCAACATCTAGACGCACCCCTGATTTCCACAATGGAATCCGGGTCCCAAAGGTGAGGTCAGCACTAGCTCCTCCTGTTCCACCCATATCTGTATGAATGAAACAAGAATTAAGCCTGCTGGATCCTGTTTTGCTTGACACCCTGCTGGATCATCTTCATAATCCGGCCTACAAACAGCTCGCTGCAAAACGTGCGGAGGAAAATGTCCCTGCCCTGCAGTTTGTCTTGCAGCTGCTATGGCCACCGTGAAGAGCCAGGCAGGCTTTGATGCGTGGTTGCATCGCATGAGAGTGTGTGCCCGCCGCTGCTGCTGCCGCTGCCGGCCAAGTCCAGAGGCAGAGCCCTTATTGGTAACGGCAGTTATACACCGATGAAGCGTTCCATCCAACAGCAACCGCCAAACTACCTCTCGCTCGACCTCTCCATCTCTATCACGCAGCCAGCTTCAGTCCCAGCAACAGCTACAGTGGCAACAGTGAGCTGATGTTTTCATGGATGCATGCATGCATAGATGATGATGGGCCCACAGGGTCCAGAACTGGAAAACGGAAGCTAGTGACATGCGTTGCCATCCCGAGTTCACTACCACTAACGCTACACTAGGCACCAGCAGCATCTCTGAACTCTGATTGCTCCAACACATCGACCAGGCACGTGGTTCGTGGCTCTGTACTTCACCGCTCTGGGCTTCTGTTGCTTTGTCATGCATCGGAATAGTTCTGCTTGCAGGCCGGTCGTCGGAAAGCCAGAAGCCAAGCTAGAGAGTAAGTACTCTGAAGCTATTGTCACAATGTGCGCGTCTTGTTTGCGGCAGGGTGTTGTCTGTCAGTCAGTTGTTTGGATACACTAACATGCCAAATGTTCCACCTATAATACTACTAATAGTCATTGAAAATTCCGAGAAAGAAAAATTAAGTGTGACAACAGTCAGACTTGGTAAGCTTGGTAAGATTAAGAAAGAAACATTGATTTTTTTTGGTTGGTTTCTATATTCAGTTCTGTTTCCATTCCGCCAAATGGATGTATGCACTCTTTTTATTCTGTTTCCAACAAACGACATAGTGCTATTCAGGAAGGAGGTGTTAGCCTAGAGAGGCTATACGCACCATTGTAAATATGACACTCTTTAAGTTTAAAGTCTGAGGCATAATGTACCTCTTATTCTTATCAAATGGGGGTGCTCTGAAAAACTGAAACTGGCAATCACACATGCATACATGTACCTAAACTCTGACAGAAGGCATATCCAGTGCTACCACCCAACACGGCGCTGCCACTCTCCCTCCATTTCGAATTTTGGAAAACCATGACTAGTCATGAAGATTTCATAAGAACAAAAAAAATACCATGTCACGAAAGTTCTAAGATAAAAGGGTGGTGGCAGAGGGCAGAAAATATTAGGAACTGAAATTTTGTCCACTTCTTCTTCGGTACAACCCCCCTAAAAACATCAACGGTCCAGATCGTCCTATACCCCTTCGCTTGAAAACTTAAAAAAGGGTAGGATGGTCTTTGCCCATGCCCCTCCCTCAGTCCCGCCCCCGTGACGTACCCGCGCGGCCGTCGACGTACGTACGTCTACGTTTTTTTTTTTACTTTGGCGACGTACGTTTTTTTTTCCGTCGGTGGTCAACCGCGTCGGTGGTCGAACCGCGCGTCGCCCGGGGAAAGCGCGTCGTGGCGCGCGGAACTGCGCCCGCCGCCCGTCCGTCGCCTCATTGCCGCCCGCCGCCCGTCCGTCCGTCGCCTACTTTGCCGCCCGCCGCCCGTCCGTCCGTCGCCTCGCCTGCCGTCGCATTGAATGTTTTCCGTCGGTGGCCAAGCGTCGGTGGTCAAACCGCGTCGCCCAGTCCGCCGCCTCGTCGCCGCCCCGCCGCCCGTCCCTGCCGCCTCATCGCCGCCGCCCGCCCGTCCCCTCGTCGCCGCGCGCCGCCGCCTCGGTGCCGTCGCATTGAAAGCTTACCGACCCGCCGCCCGCTTCCCGCCGTCTCCTATAAAACTTCGCCCGTCCGCCGCCGCCGCAAAACACCGCTCCGTCGCCTCCGTCTCCACCTCCCAAAATCCCGCCGGCGACATGTCGTTCCACCGCGGCAGCAGCTCCGCACCGGCGGCGACGACGGGCTCAGTCGGCGTGGCCGCCGAGCTCGAAAGCAAGCGGAGACGGAGGAGCTGCACCGTTCGCCTCCTCGTGCCGCCGGGTTGCCGTCTTCCGCACGCATCGAAGCTCGACAAGGACGGCTACCCGCTGCTGGCCCGCGCCACCGCGAGGAGAAGCGGACCGCGGACGCAACAACATCGCCGCCGTCACGCTTCGGGCGGCAAAAGTACGCCGCCGTCATCGGCGCGTTCAGCCGGCGGAGTCCGCGTCACGCCGACCTCGTCGGCGACCGCCGCCACCTTCTTGTCCCGCCGCCCGTCCGGCGGCAGCGCGACGTCGAGCTCCTCCAACACCAGGGCGGCGCCGCCGATCCCCGCCCGCCGGAGGTGGAACTGCCGCGAGCGGTGGTGGTTCTTCGAGGACGGTGATCCCGACGATCGCCGGGTTACCTCGTCGCCTGCTGCGCGGCGGCAGCTGCGGCGGCGCAGAGGCGGCGGCGGCTGCAAGGGAGGCCGAGCAAAGCGGCAGCGATCTCGGCGGCGGCGGCGATTCCGCCGATGGTCCCAAGAAGCGCAGCGGAGGCGCCGGAGTCGTCGGACGACGACGACATCGACCGGGAGCGCTTAGCCCAGGTCGGCGATTTACGACGACGAGGGCGGTGGTGACGGCGGTGACGTCGGGGAGGTCGTCGATCTGTTGGCTAGCGACGAGGAGGAGGACTAGATTTTTTTTTTCCTAAGTTTGAACTATGTATCGGTTATGTTTGGAAAAACTCGTCTGATATCGGCAATGTTGAATGGACTATGTAAAATATATCTATGTTCAATCTGTTTTGTTGGAGTCTTGTTTAAATTTGTCTACAAAAATTGCTAAAAAAATTAGCTAAATATAAAACGCTTATTTTAAGAAAAATTGAAAATATTCAGACCTATGCATAAAAATGTTCATAATATATTTAAAAAAATTTCATCGAATATATATAGGAGAGAATAAGGTATACAATTATCAAAAATTTGTAGAATAAAAAATCATGAAAGCACATAAATTAAAAAAATTATGTATATGTTTATAAAAGCGTTTGAAATGTTCAGATTTTGTTTAAATATGTCCATATAGTATAGCCGGTCGATGAAAAAATTGAAATTTTGAAATACAAAATATAAGAAATAAAAAAAAGAAATTAAAAAGGTGATATATTTTAATTCACTAACATTTCCTGAAATTATATTAAATTCGTTAACACTTATGAATAAGAGAATATTTTAAATTCATTAACATATATGAATGAATACAAGAATTTTTAAATTCATTTACATTTTCTGAAATATTTTAAATTACTTTGGAGGAACCTCAGTAGCTTAATCGAGGGTCCCTCCGCCATACCGAAGCACCCCTTCCACAGCAAGTACCGACCGGTTTGATGGATTGCACCCAACTTCGGGAGCGCGTGTGGGGCCCAGGCACACCCCACGCCGAAATGAACGAAATCCGACAACGAACGCACGTTGCGTCACGTCCGGCGAGATTTTCGTGGTTTTGTGCCCAAAAATTGTAGTAAATGCATACGGAATCGAACGGAAAGTTTTTGCGTGCTTGCCCGGTAGGGCATAGTATCACGTGGAAAAAAATTGGGCACGTTTGGCGGATGCGAAGCGGAGAGACGCGACCGAGGGTCCCCTCCGGCCATACCGAAAGCACCCCCTTCCACAGCAAGTACCTGACCAGTTTGACGGATTGCACCCAACTTCTGGGAGCGCGTGTGGGGCCCCAGCCGGGCACCCCACGCCCGAAATGAACGAAATCCGACAACGAACGCACGTTGCGTCACGTCCGGGCAGTATTTTCAGGGTTTTGTGCCCGAAAAATTGTAGTAAATGCATACGGACTCGAAACGGGAAATTTTTTTGCGTGCTTGCCCTGGTAGGGCATAGTATCACGTGGAAAAAAATTGGGCACGTTTGGCGGATGCGAAGCGGAGAGGTGCGACCGAGGGTCCCCTCCGGCCATACCGAAAGCACCCCCTTCCACAGCAAGTACCTGACCAGTTTGACGGATTGCACCCAACTTCTGGGAGCGCGTGTGGGGCCCCAGCCGGGCACCCCACGCCCGAAATGAACGAAATCCGACAACGAACGACGCGTTGCGTCACGTCCGGCAGATATTTTCGTGGTTTTGTGCCCAAAAATTGTAGTAAATGCATACGGACTCGAACGGGAAAGTTTTTGCGTGCTTGCCCGGTAGGGCATAGTATCACGTGGAAAAAATTGGGCACGTTTGGCGGATGCGGCGGAGAGACGCGACCGAGGGTCCCTCCGCCATACCGAAGCACCCCTTCCACAGCAAGTACCGACCAGTTTGACGGATTGCACCCAACTGGGAGCGCGTGTGGGGCCCACCGGCACCCCACGCCGAAATGAACGAACCGACAACGAACGACGTTGCGTCACGTCCGGCAGTATTTTCGTGGTTTTGTGCCCAAAAATTGTAGTAAATGCATACGGACTCGAACGGAAAGTTTTTGCGTGCTTGCCCCGGTAGGGCATAGTATCACGTGGAAAAAATTGGGCACGTTTGGCGGATGCGGCGGAGAGACGCGACCGAGGGTCCCTCCGCCATACCGAAGCACCCCTTCCACAGCAAGTACGACCAGTTTGACGGATTGCACCCAACCACGGGAGCGCGTGTAGGGCCCACCGGCACCCCACGCCGAAATGAACGAAATCCGACAACGAACGCACGTTATACACGTCCGGCAGTATTTTCGTGGTTTTGTGCCCAAAAATTGTAGTAAATGCATACGGACTCGAACGGGAAATTTTTTGCGTGCTTGCCCGGTAGGGCATAGTATCACGTGGAAAAAATTGGGCACGCTTTGGCGGATGCGGCGGAGAGGTGCGACCGAGGGTCCCTCCGCCATACCGAAGCACCCCTTCCACAGCAAGTACCGACCAGTTTGACGGATTGCACCCAACCGGGGCGCGTGTGGGGCCCCACCGGCACCCCACGCCCGAAATGAACGAAATCCGACAACGAACGACGCGTTGCGTCCACGTCCGGCAGTATTTTCGTGGTTTTGTGCCGAAAATTGTAGTAAATGCATACGGAATCGAAGCGGAAAGTTTTTGCGTGCTTGCCTGGTAGGGCATAGTATCACGTGGAAAAAATTGGGCACGTTTGGCGGATGCGAAGTGGAGAGGTGCGACCGAGGGTCCCTCCGCCATACCGAAGCACCCCTTCCACAGCAAGTACCGACCAGTTTGACGGATTGCACCCAACCACGGGAGCGCGTGTGGGGCCTCACCGGCACCCCACGCCGAAATGAACGAAATCCGACAACGAACGCACGTTGCGTCCACGTCCGGCAGTATTTTCGTGGTTAAAAATATGCTATTTCAATTTCTAAAAAATGAGGCCTCAAAAAAACGCTGGTCTTCGCTAACCGACGCGAATGCGTGCATGGGGCCGTCCCACTAACAACGACCCCGCAATCAGCGCTCGGGCGACGTCGTTAGCCGACGTGCATGCAAAATTTCCTTGTACGTCCGCCCGTCTCGCCGCCGCCGCGATCTGCACCTGCTGCCACCGTACGCCCGTCGCCCGACACTCCAAAACGGCGGCGGTGCGGCCGCGCCGGCCTACCCTGACCCGTCGCCTCTGCCTCTCCCGCCGTCGCCCCACCGTACATACTACGTCGGTGCGCCCGCGCCGTCTTCCGTCCCCTGACCCGTCGCCGTCGTGTAAGTTTTTTTTTCCACTTCTTTTATACAACGAGGCTCATAGCAGTATGATGGTATGTGACAGAAATCTATTTCATGCAGTATGAATATCGACGGTGTGATTCCATGTTCTGTTCAAAAGTGGGTTAGCCTAGTTGACAAATTGTCACCCAGTCAGAAATTCAGGTTTTACGAAACGGATATGCAGGGCATGTTTAGAATACCATCGATAAAGATGCGTGATTTTTTGCTTCACTTTTTACTCCAAGGTTACAATCCGAGTAGCAAAAAATTCATGGTTCAACAGAGTTCTGGAAGTACTGCTGGATGTAAAGGTCTTATTTCATTAAGGCCTGATGATGTGTACTCCATATTTGGTTGGAAAAACAATGGAGTGGATGTTTTGGGTTTCTAAGTAGTGAAGGAGAAAAGCAACCAAAAAATACCTGTTAGTTTTGTTAGCAAGAAAATGGTAAGATCATGATTGATGATCTCATAGAAAAGATTGTGAAGGATAAGAGCACTGATGATGACTTTATTCGGATGACATTTCTAGTTCTCCTAGGAACTATAATTGCACCAGTGTCTCATGAGTACGTTCCGAAAAAATACTATGCCTTAGTGCAAAATATTAAGTTTATAAGGAAGTTCAACTGGAATGCATTCACTTCACGATTCTGTTTATCGGAGATTGGTAAGCTTGTGCAGATTTGGCCATGTCGTGCAAAGGCCCTGGGGAACCTCGCCTTTTGCAAGTACGTTGTATTTATTAATTTCAACAATTTTGTTATAAAATTTCACGAAGAACATGTAATTTAATTAGTTCATGTGTTTTGCAAGACCTATCTTTGGGAGAAGGTGCAACCAATCACCGGTCCAAAATATGATCCGTTGGCATTGTTGAGCCCACCGATGAGGAACCGGACGGAAGATATGGCAGTGAGAAGAGATAAATACGACTATGAATATGGTCGTGGTGTTGGGATGGTAATCCTAGTAATCATTTTTTTACATTTATGAAGTAAAGTAAAGTGTGCATATAGTTTTTATGTATAATTATCTTGTTGCACTTGTAGATCGATGACAACATTACAGAGGAGTATAGGCTGAAAAAAATTGCGGAAGAAGAAGCTCAAAAAACCAAGAAAGCTAGTAGCAAAAAATCTAACGTTACTGGAATGAGGAAAGAGGGCAGTACCTCGGAGGCTTCGAGCCAAAAGCCTACTATGGACCGGATTTTGAGTGAGATGAATGAGCTTCGGAAGGAAATGCTTCGTTTGCCAGAGTTATGCGCACAGTAACACTTGATCACGTCTCGTAATGTCCATCACTCAATTGAAGAACTAAGATGAAATGTTTTCTTGCAGAGGATGATTGAGAAACTGAACAAAACCGCGTCTCCTACAAACCCAAAGAACTCGGAAGAGGACGAAGAGAATCATGCGGAGGCATTAATGAGTCTTCAAACGATGGTGGACGTCCGCAAAAAGAGTTTGTATATCAAAAGATGATTCAGACCCGCACACCTTCCAAAATGAATTTGCAAAAGGATGATAATGGCGTTGATGTAACTTCGTGGAAACACACCTTTTACCGCACACCGAGTAATCGGGATAGTTTCAAGGGTGATATGGATGATCCCGTCCAAGTACCGAAGTATCGATGAGAAAGCTGCCACATCTTTGGAGACGGACGAAATCGCATCGCATGCGTCGGTTGGTTCTCAAGGAGTACAAGAGGAAGTGGAGGAGGTTACTGGGAGGCGCAAGCGTAGAGGATCACAACATGTCAAGTCTCCTTATGTGGTCCCTAAACCAAACAAACGTGCAAAACGTTCTGCCAAAGGAAGTAAGTTTTCTTTGTATCTAATTGTTATTGCGTCATAATTATTTATGTGTTTGCGTTTATAAGTATTTGAGTGGTGCGGTACAGAATTGTTCCAAAATGGTGATGTTAACAAATCTGGTGATGAGTATGATGTGGTGAAAGCGTCCATCAAGTACGTGCGTGCGCATGAGCATTCACAAAAACATGCCAAAACAGAAATTTTCAATGATGGCATGGAAGAAGGTCTCACTGTGCGGAGAGCTTGTCAGATTATTAACCATGAGTGGCTAAGTGGCGACGTAAGTTAATTTCATATATTGTTTTACAATTGATTCTAAAATGCAATTGTTTAATGTAACACATTATTTATAGGTAATTGATGCATACTCATCATTTTTGGTGGACAAAGTTAATGATGATCATTTCATGTTAACAACTTGGAGGGTACATTGGTTGCTTCACGTTAGACCCGAAAAAAGACCGTCGGCAATGATTATGAAGCGAGTCGCATAGTAATGGACCCGTGAACAGATGTGAGGACGAGTATTTCAAAAAACAAAGGTAAGTTTGATTGTTAACACGGAACATACATACGATATTATGTCATGATTGCGCTTTTATGGTCCTTGTGATGCAGACTTACATTCCTCTAAACAAGGACAATAATCACCGGATTACTGTCGTCATGCATAGTGGAAAAGAGAGTTTCAGGTTCTTGACTCGTTGATGACCGGAAAACTTGACATCACATTAGAGAACTCGTTGAGGACCTGGTAGGTTTAACTTGCAAATGTGCATTTGGTAACATTCGTTTTCTTTAATACACTGAATGACATGCTTTCCATCATGTTTATTATATCTTTAGAGAAAACAACTAGCAGAAGATATCCAAGAAGCAAATGCAACCGAATTGTGAATTATCCGGATGTTTCCAAGTGGCCTATTCAAACGTATGACATGCCAAAACAACATGATGGGTGAGTTTTACTACGACGAATGTTGGTCTTGTATGTACAAGACAAATTTAATCTTCGTAAGTTGTATGCACTAGGAATTCGTGTGGAATATTTCTCCTTCGATGCTTTCAATATTGGGATGGTGACAAATGGACAGGCTTATTTTCACAGTGCATAAGTCATATTTGGACTACGATGTATAATGAATGTTGTGGTAACATCATTTTTTTGCAGACCTCTATTGATGATTCGAGAGAGTTAATGATTGCGCAACTTATCTTTTCGGAAAGAAACAAGCTTGATGAAGTGAAAACAAAGTTATTCGGATATCGAAGAAGAAGAAATAGATGCGGTATGAGGAGTTTTGCATGTGCTTTATGCGCTTGCTTATGAATTTTATGTAATGACTATGCTTCCGAATAGTTATATGTAATAGACTCGCACTTTTCCAAAAAAATTTAATGTTCACATGATATTTTTTTTGTTTACATGATTTTTTGGTTGCCGAATAGTTATATGTAATCATGCCGTCGTTAAAATTTTGTGCACTAAACTATGGCAGCACACTACGTGTTACTGAAAAATTATTTGACATAAAAAAAAACGCCCGCCCGTCTCCACAACGTCTCTTAGTAAGCCCGTCGTTATCAAGCCCAACGGGCGACTACAACAGGCGTTTCGGAGGACGCACTGGAAATCAGGCCCAACAAGGGCAGAATCGACTGCGCACATCGACGGGGAAGTATTCAAAGGAGCTCGATTAGCAACGACGGAGCAGATATAAACAGTCGTCGTCCCTTCGCCGTCGAGGTGGGACTAAACTTCCGTCGGCTGCGGGCGACGTGGACACAACAAGACGCGACGTGGGCGGCCAAAAAGGCGATGGGCGGCACGGTCTTCTCTCTCGCCGACGCGCCGTGGGCGGCCCAAAAAAAAGTGACGGCGCGGTCTTCTCGACCGCCCGACGCGCCGTGGGCGCCCGATTACCACCGTGGACGCCGCGCCCGATGAAACCGACGCAAGTTTAGTCCCACCTCGGCGGCGAAGGCGGCGACGACTAGTTTATATACTCAGCTCCGTCGTTGTATTGAACTTCTCGATTACTACCCGTCGACTTGCCGCGTCGATGCTGCCTGTTGGGCTGGTTTCTCCACGGCGTCCTCCGAACGCCTGTTGGTCGTGATAACGACGAGCTTACTAAGAGACGGCTGTGGAGACGGGCGGGCATTTTTTTCCTTTTGTTAAAAATAATAGTACAGAGTACTTCTTCTATTTTTGACAGCCGACGGACTGTAGCAAATACATGCAGAATTCATACAATAAGCAATGAATAGTGAATTTTTATATCAACAGCAATGTTGTGCGAACATAAAAATTGTCACCACAGTAATTTTATTGTAGTTGATGAAAGTAACACGTCTGAAATGACAACGGTCCGACGTTAATAATCATGTTTCACACATATAAAGTACTCAACACGAACAAAAATTTAATAAATGTTCTTCATATAAATGGAAGAGGTAAAACACTCGCATCGCCTTCACTTGAGTCTTCAAGCCCAGTTGCTGCACACAAAAAATATGAGAATGAATGCACCGATAATGAAACAACAAAACTGACATAAATAAATAATAGACATACTCTTCATTTGTTCGCATGTGCTCTGTTATGACTGAGCCTTTGCATAAGCTACATTTTCGCCCAGATTTCTCGTCAAATGCTTTAGGCCTCTCATTTTTGTCACATCTGGCCACCCTTACCGCGACCTCTCTGCTCGCTTAGGTGCGCCTTTGGTGGAAACATTTATCGGATCACGAACAAGAATATGATCTCGGTTAGGCTCAAATGGATTATGTTCACGAAACTTCACTGAACATCATCTTCATTTCCTGAATATCCTTATTCACTATAACATCATCCGAGCTGCCATCAACTTGTCGAATAAGAAAGGATTACTGCATGCGACATGACAGGCTTCAAGATTTGATGGTCAACTCACTATATCTAGCTCTGTCCTCACCACTCGACCAACCCCACGCAAACAAATCGCTGGTGCGCTTCATTTGGCAGTCCAGCTCGTGCTTTTTTGAGAATCTTCGCAGGACACAACACTTGGGTATCACAGTAAGTTCAAGGCATTCAAAACATGAATAATATGCTTACAAGGAAGCCCTTTGCGAGTCATACTTGCAATCGCACTTTATAGTTTGCCGCCGAGTTACTCGGCGATAGTCCACATTAAATCTGTGATCCTGTTATTCTTCCACGCAACCACAAATCTCGACTATCGGTCCCTGTCAGTCTATCAATTACCTCAAGCTCATGTACCTTCTTCATATCTTGTTGCAACATATAAAAGTTTGCCTGCGTGAATGCTTTCGCAGCATACGACTCAATGGCCCGACACTCGACCATTATTCTTCGAAGAGTCTGTGATGCCGTGTAGTCATCATAAGCTTCATTCTCACGGAGGCGAACAATACAATTCTCGTAGTGTACAATCATGTCAACGATCGTCATACCATAGTCAAGATGAAGGTGCAGGCTGGAGTTCGACTCTCACTCCTCGACATCTGCGCATACCAAGGAAAACCCACCGCACAAATATGATGCAGCCCAAAGCGCCCTCTTCCTGTACATCCTATGGAGCCATGTTTTCGTTTTCTCCGTCGCCATTTGCGCACAAACGCGCCCATCTCTCCTCAAAACCTTATGTGTAGTGGCATAGTACAAGAATGCCCTAAACTCCTTCAATGACTTGTGGTTGAGGTGTTTCGCATATTCTTTTCAATATGCCATGAACATAGACGATGCCACACGCCGAAAAGCACCTTCCTAATAGCCCTTATCATCGCTGCATCTCCATCTGTAATAACAGATTTGGGCCTCTTCGACAGTTAGCTTTCAAGAACGTGTTAAGCAACCGGACATATGTAGCCTCGGTCTAAATGCAAACAATGGCGCAGCGAATACAATGAGTGCAACGGTGGTTGTTCAGACCCACGAAAGGGATGAACGGCATTCCATACCTGTTCATCTTGTATGTGCTATCGAAGACAACAACATCACCATAGTCTAGATAATCCCGGCGGATCGCGAATCACACCAAAGAGGTTTTGGAGCCTGCCTTCAGCGTCGACCGTGTGCTCAAAGAAGAAGTCCGGATCTCTGTCCTTTCGGTCAACATGATTCCTACGGCGATGTCAAGATCACCTTGTGCAAGCAATTTCATCTTCTCCCTATAGCACATGTTATACAGCTTTGTCCTCTGAAATGGTGACTTTGCATACGACCCATACCGCTAACGATGTTGTCAAAGATGATATGTTTTCTTATCCCAGCTCCACCATAGCCAAGATCTCAGCTCTCTCAAATGCTTTGATCTGATTATGAGATCGGAGGAAAGGGACTTCGTCCGGTCGTGCAAGAGTGTGGCTGTGATCATCGGAGAAACTGCCGACATACCAAAGATTGAGCTTTTATCAAGCTTAATCACAAATGGGCTTCGCATAAGAATCGACTCTCGGTCTAAGCTGCGGGTCCGGCCTTCCATGGTACGAACTTGGCTGTCGTTTTCTGCGGCGAACAGAGATACCTCCTCAAGCGCGGAGTCCTTGCGCGATCCTTTGAAAATTTAAGCGAGTCCTTCACGACATCGAACCCACGTTCTCTCGCGTGCTTGTTGTAGAACGTGTAAACCTCGCCTAATGACCTGAATGTCTTTACCATCACTGCCCAATGCCTATCAAGTGACTCCTGCTGATATTCATCATAGCACATGTCAAGGTCAAACTGATCATCATCGCTGTGCTCATCATTCCCGCTAGGACCATCAACACCTCCCTGCAAAATATGACATATAACCTTGCATGTCAATCTCTTCTTATGTTCGTACTAACCATAAATAATGTAAAGAACTTACTTGACTACCGCTCACACTACGAGATGCATGGACCTCGCTCTCGGCATTGTCATCATCTATATTATTACGCTCATTGTCACCATTAGCATTTATCTGTGCACATTTAAAGTAACATAAGTGGTCATACAATTTTAATGTCAATCATTTTTCTACAAGTTTTTCAATATACCGCTCACACTATCTGCATAAAACTGTTCATCTACATCATATTCCTCATCGTCAAGATCGCCATGCACCTGCATAAATTTAAAAGGACATGTTAGGGTCAAATAACTAGTTTTTGTTCAATATGTTTTTCTCAACATTGAAGGTACTTACATTACCACTGCATTTATTCATCCCGACTCATATAGTTGTTTCCGGATGTTGGTTCGCATTCAATGACGAGGATCCATTATCGCTACGGAATCATCACCGACGATCCGGTTACTTGCTCCATCTATGCACATACAAATAAGGTGTGAGATCAATGCCAACATTCCACAAAAATCATCGAATACAGTAAATTGGCCAACAGTGACATGACTATGTGGTATGCATACAAATTTGAACATACAAAATCATTATGAGGTCATTAAGAGGTCACTACTCTCCTCTCTATTTACCTAAGTAAGGAATCATTTTGCATTACAAAATGCACAAAATGCAATGGACAAATCATTATCATAAAAAAGAACAAAAAGACATCCTAACCTCATCAGCGCCGTCGAGGGTCTCGCCTGGGTCGACGCCGATGTGTTGCTGCCACCGACGCCGTGGAGGGCGCGTACCAGACAAAACGGCGAAGCGAAGCTGGCGTTTCACCGCGACACGGCGTGTGGTCACTACGGACGCCGTCGGTGCTAGCGATTAGGCGGGCACGCCGGGTCGACGCCGTGACGGCGGTGGGACCACGGCGGCGTCGATGCCGCTTAGGGTTTTCAAGGCGGGATGGGGTGTCGGTTTCACGGCGCGTGGCTGACTACGGACGCCGCCCGACGTCGTGGACGGCGATGGACCACGGCGGCGTTGATCCCGCTTAGGTTTCAATGACGTGGAGATGGGGTGTCGGGTGGGCGTTTTTTCCTTTCCGATAGCAGTATCGAACGCTAGCGCCGCGACGCGCAGATGCAGTACGGGCGCGGCGACACGGGCGGCCGGCCCTCGACGGACGGCGGGTATAATGTACGTGTAATTTAGTATGGACAATACTACCCCTTATACGTTTATTGGGGGGGGGTTGTACCGAAGTCCTTCTCAATTTTGTCTCTGTGTTTCCTCAGAGATTTATTGACAGGCGCTAAATTATTATGTCATGGTTTCATCAATCCAAGTCGTTTCAGAAAACGTTTATGACCATCGCAAGTCTTTCCGATGGGTGGGAGCGCAGGCGCAGCAGCACCGTAAACGGGTGGGAAAACCAGATATGTTCCCTGGCATGTCAAATGGTTACGGGATCACCTTGGCCCAGAGAGCTGAACTGCCTCCAGCTCCACGGAGTTATGCTCCTCTTCACTGTAATGCGCAGGAGACAGCACAATCTTGGGGGTTTCGGCTCCGTACTCCGGTGCCTTGACATCCTTCAATCTCTCCCATCTCCCTGCGACCGACCCATCTCCCTCCAGCATCCTGACGACTTCAGACATCCTTGGGCGGTGGGCTGCCCTGTACATTGTGCAGAGCAAGGCTAGCTGGACCATCTCCTCCGCCTCCGCGTAGTTGTAGTTGTACTTTAGCCTCTCGTCCACGAACGAGCTCAGCAGGCCATCTTTAAGGAGCTCCCTTGCCTGCAGGAAGACAATCACACATCCATGTGAGATCAATGGCCGTTCATGGCACATTTGGCGCAACAAGTTCTTGAACTCTTGAATATTGTGTGAAAAGATTTATTTGATCCTAAGAAAAACCATTGTAATGTTCTGTAGTACTAATGGAGTATATGAGTTGCTTGTTGCCTTAATCGAAGATAAAGATTTACATTCCTAAAAATGGCAAAAGGTTGACAGTAATGCTCACAAGTTAATAAGAGTAATAAGAGATGTATAGTGTTTCTTCCGTACGTGTTCAATCAGAAATGTAATGGCAAGAATGACCTAAAGAGACATCATGTTTACCAAGAAGAAATGCAATGCATTTGGCACAAAAGGAAGGACTTACCCAATCAATCACTCCTCCCTTCTCAAACTCATCCGGATTAATGTCCAACCTTTTTCGACCGGTGATTAGCTCGATCAACAAGAGTCCATACGCGAAAACATCGGTCTTATCCGATGATTCACCTGTCAACAGATACTCGGGAGCGATACGCCCAAATGTCCCACGGATTGCTGTGAAAACATGGGACTGCCCTTGACCCAAGAGCTTTGCCAGCCCAAAATCGGAGACTATCGCTTGGAAATGTTCATCAAGAAGAATGTTGGACGCTTTTATGTCGCGATGGATTATTCTTGGATCACACCGGTCATGCAGATAGGCGAGCCCTCGCGCCGCGCCAAGCGCAATTTTCTTTCTCCCTGCCCAGTCTAAGGCAGGTCTTCCACTCACATATGCTGACAAAACCCACGGAAAACACTTTGCTTAATTTGCTAATAGTAAAAATAAAATAATTCTGAAAATAAGTACGAATAGTGTCTGCAGAGAAAGAGTAATAAAAGTGATTTTTTTATTAGCAACACAACGTATAATCAACTAATTAGTCCAATGTATTATCCTTTGTTCGCAGAGTAACAAATCATTGACTGTTCAAGAATTTTCACACATTTGCATTTTTAACTGGACATGTTGATGTGCACCAAGATATTTTATGAATGAATCTGACACTAAGTACATGTTAGCATCATAAATATTCCCTCAGCTTCTTCCTGGATGAAACCGAGTGATAGTTGCCTGATATACAGTTTGTAACTCTGCTCTTTCTTACTTATTGTTATAAAACAAATGCAGTCAACCTTTTTCAAAACTTTGATTATACATAGAAGTATCTATATTTGTCATAAGAAATTTAGTACTATTGGATAACCATATAAAATACAGCCCCTTTTACAAGTTAATGATTTTTCAAATCAGTAATTAGTACAAGCAGGTGTCAAGTATGTATCTCCGAGATTGTGCGGTTGCTCAAAATGGCAAAGGAAAAAAGAACATATGTAGTGTTTACCTTGGTTATCTTGATAAAAAAACAGTGATGAAAACACAAGCTAGGCAACCAATTAGGTCAACCATGAATTTCTATTACTTGTCATATGAAGAAAGTGCATTATAGTTTTTGATTAAAAATAGGATATATTATATAACCCACATCTATGCGTATATAAACATTAATAATGATAAACTAACCTTGTAATTTGGAAGCAACAGTTCCATTTAGCATGTAAGGGTATACAAGGATCCTCTCATTATCTTCAGAGCAGAACCCAATTAGATTAATGAGGTTGCGGTGAACAACCAAGCTCATGACTTCAACTTCTGTGTGGAATTGAACTTCACCAGAAGAAACAAATTCCCTCAACCTTTTTACAGCAGCAATGGTTCCATCAAGCAAAATACCCTTGTATACTATCCCAAATCCTCCATGCCCCAAGATGTTATTTGGGTGGAAGCTGTTGGTAGCTTGTTTGATATCCTTGAGCGTGTACATCTTCAGATGACCATGGCATACTTCTGAGTTCTTGTTGTCTGCAAAACATTTACCCCTTACCATAAGCAGTCATTAGGTATATAGAGTGGTACAAAGTAACATAACAAATGAATGCCCATTGTATCTGATGCACAAGAAAGTTGAGTAAATAGTTATGTGATCATGATCATTAAGCGCATGAAAAAGTTGGTATTTCGCATTGAATTCTAGGAAGGAATTGGAATGTTTAAATGTGTTGAGGGAAAAATTGTAAGCGACTACCTCTGTAACTTAATATACGTTTTTTGACACTACCATAGTGTCTAAAAATGTCTTACATTAAGTTATGGGGGGAGTATTTCGTAAGGAAAAATAAAAAGGCAACCATGACATGACTAAAAATAGAGTATACATAGAAGATTCTGAAAATGAGGTGATTATGATTGTCTAGCTGTATCAAACACATCTCCTAACCAATGTATGATTTTGTGGCAAGGCCAAAACAAATGGATAGGGAGTGAGTGAGGATTGTGGAGATAAACTTCTTCCCAAGCAAAGGTTGGCAAAGAGTAGCTAAAACTTTGTTGTTGTACAAGATAGAAGAAGTCAATCATATAAATGTGGCAGTGATAATCAAAATGCTATCAAAGTAGTTTTTATAATAACCAATCCATTAGATACGGTGGGAACCATTTGATCAAATATCTATAAATGTAGCAGTGATAATCAAAATGCTATCAAGTTGTGATTATTTTTGCCGGTCTGGAACGGAGAGTCTTTGGCAAGTGGACCACGATCTGAGACGTCAGATCATGGGCTGTTACCGACTTGGACGTGGGTCCAGCCCACGTCTCTCCACGTGGCCGCGCGTATATATGTGGGGCGTCCGCAAACCCTAGCCGTCAAGCGAAACAGATCGCATTTGCCTCTACTCCCACTATCGTTCCATTGCTGCTGATGCTGCCGGTGATCCCATCCCGTCCGCCGTGTACACGGACGGCGAGAGAGCAGGCCTATGAAATCCTGCCTCTCTGGACCCTGTACGAGAAAGGGGCGATTAGGTTTTTGGGGAGAGACTACGCGACTGCTTGCCTCCGATCGACTACTTCCTTTACGTCCACGTCGCCTTCGTCATCACCATGTCCAGCAACACAGAACGTGTTGCCGCCGAGAAGCTCTAAGCCGAGAAGAAGGCCGCGCGAGGTCGCTGCTGCTGCCACCGCCGCCGCTGCGGCCTCTGCCTGACCTACTGGAGGGTATAACTCGTTTATCCCGCTCCTATTGATTTCTGTTTTAGCCATGCTAGCGTTATACATAGATGGATCTGCTAGTAGCGTAGTATGTGCTTTCATGATCGAATATCAGTATGTGTTTATTTCCGTCAGTGCCATGCTAGTAATTTATTTGTGGATTAATTTAGTCAAAAAACTGCCTATTTACTCAGCAGAACATATAATGCTAGGGATGAGGTGATGAATGTAATGACCTGAGGCACATGCCTGCTAGGGGTCCATACCATGTATATTCCATGTACTATATGTGTAGAAATCTAGTCACAACCATGGTTTTGGGTACCGCCCGAGAAAACCGGTTACCGGGCGGTTACCATGTTTCCTAGTACCCCACGAGAAATCAACTTCTCAAGCGAAAAATTCCGAAATTTTGAATTTGAATGAATTTTGAACGGATTTTTGATGAATTTTGTTTGGATTCAAAAAAATTCGTCCGAAATTTGCTCGGAATTTCTCGGTAACCGTGGTAACCGAGTTTCTCGGTGACCCACGAGAAAAAAGTGCCCCTCGGTAGCCAAAACCTTGGTCACAACCAAGAATCCTCGGACCATTTTCTTCTTTTGCCCCGGGGCCTCCAGAACAATTAGGCCAACCATGCATAAGGTTATCTACTAGTATTATGAAAACACTATTCCTATTAGCCTAGTAGTTAGGTGGGTGGTAACGTGACATATGAGTTCGGTGTTGAACAACACAACCTATATTATGTCCCACCTTTTCATAATGTTTGGCTCCACTATTGTGCTAGGAGTGGAGGGCAAAATATCTCAAACACGTTAGCTCTATATAACTATCTATATTTTAGTGAATGGGTACATCAAGGAGATGAAGGTGGTAAATAAGGTTATCAGTCGCCCTTAAGCATATGACTCATGATATATTAGGAGCAACCGAACTATACCCGATAGTGTGGTAACATGGATTTGGCTACCTAACATGTTCTAGTCACGTGCAAATACCTTGGGTAACCATTGAACACAAGAGAAATGTGTCATTGACAAGGTTTGCTTGAGATCAGAGAGTGTGAGTTTGAATCATTTTTTGATTATCCTTGCGACTATCGAGTGATAGTTAACCTCCCAAATTGTGTGATAATACAGATAGACAGTTAAAATTAGGATTCATATGGGAGGGGATCAGGATAGAAAAAGTTAAATGTATGTAGTGCCTGCTTAATTGAGCAATGGCATGTCGCCAATAATAATTGCTAGGCTTGGTTAAATCCAGAAGGCACGATAGCAAATATGGCTATGGTACCATTGGATAAGAAAAGAGAGGCCATTGCACGGCTTAGAAATTTCTCACAGCGATAACTTCAAATCAATGGGTTCCAAATCAATTTCACTGCAATTATATAGACGATTCATCTTTGAACAAACATCACAAAATGATATTGGTTTATTCATGACAAAAAGTGTCATTCTCACGAGGTTTTCGTTGTACACCAACAAGTTTCTTGCAGTGTCATATCAGTTTCCTTGCAATAAGGTTGCACTTGATTATGAACCAAATAATGGATCTCCCCTTATGGTAGATATAGGGAGTAACTTGTGAGCAAATGTACTTCATTCCATAGATTAGAAAGGGGTAGTGAACTAAGAGCACCCTTTTAAATGAACGCGCACCTTCGAGTTCCAAGGATCCATAGAAGATTTTGGCATCAAACAACAATGTAGAGCTCAAATGAACCCAAGTGCAAAACTAGGCTCAGGATCATCCTATACTAATTTGTGCGAGTTTTGAGAATACTAGATATGAGAACAGGAGATAGAGATTTAGAATGAGAAGCTGGGCCCCCACATCATCTCCCTAGAGGCGACTCGGGCGGAACCCAGGGACGCCGCCGGCCCCCCTTCCCAGCGCCTTCCCTCGCCGCTGCTGGTTGACGTTGTTGAGCAAAGCCTACCGACGGCTGGCAACAGTGGACGCAACACCCGTGAGCCCCTCCTCCCCGGTCCGTCTGACCCTTGCCCCTCCTTGACGACGGCTCGATCTACGCAACCCGCATGCCGCCCGGCTGACCCCCTTCCTCCTCGACCCGTGGGGGCCCCAGCTGGCCGCAAATCGCTCGGCCGTCGCCTGTTCCCGGGGTTCACACTTCAACGCCAGATTTGGTGAGTGTGGGTGGCCTTGTCCACCTACTCCTCGTGCTCTCTCGTTGCGGCCTCTCACTGGCTGCCGTGCCGGTCGGCCTCCCCATGTTCTGCATGCGGCAACCCGGTTTATTGCTGCTTCTTTGGCCCTTTGTAGCTCGCTTCGCGACTCTTCGATGCCTAGGTTGAGGGGCTACGGTGGTAGTTGGTTGACTTGCTCTGGTTGTGAGGTGGAGGAGGCATTGCTAGGTGAAGACTTCATCGACGGTGATGGCTGCAGCCGCCATTTTCCCTTCTTCAAGGTGTCGATTTTGGCATTGTTTCTCCCCCATGCTCTCGGACCCTGGGAGAAATCTCGGACCCGAGGTTCCCGAGTCGGATGGTGTCAATGTCTCTACGCTGTTTCCTCCTTGGGGGCATCTTCTTGGATTATTTCTGCTTTGGGCGGACTCACCTCTTGCTACTCCATATCTCCACCTCGGCTTCGATCCCTAGCTGGCCATTTTTTAGGCGACTCGACTGGAGCTTTCTTGGACGTCCTGGTGTTGGCCTCGACGAACCGCCTTCGACCTCAGCGACAATGCACCGGTACAAAGCCCTTCGGTCTTGATGCGTATTGCCTTCTCGACTTCACTGGCGGCACACCGGTGCTTTCGCTTGAACTTGGCTATCTGACACTCTTCGTTCGCGCTAGTGATGTTTCTCGGTATGGTTCTACTTTGGTGTCTCCTTTCCGCCAGGGTTGTGCTTCATGGTGGCCCGGGCGACGTTTGCATGAACATCCAGGGGTGGCCTTGGCGGCACGCTGGCATTCGATCTTGGCGGCGGTACACCGACGCCACACCCTTCGGTCTTGGTGGTGCGTTGTCTTTCGGAGTCGTCGGTGCACACCGGTGTTGCCGCACGAACTTGCCTATCCGACGACATTCGTTCGTGCCGGTGATGTTCCCTTGCTAGCTGCTGTTTTGGTGCCCGCCTTTTTCTCCCTAGGCCTTGTTGTGGTTCATTACCTGTGGTTATACCTGGCCATGGGAAGCCCGGCACGGCCGACCCGGCCTGAAAAAGCCCGACCCGGCCCGGCCTGACGCTGCTCCCGGGCCGGGCTCGGGCCTAGATTTTGAGCCCGATGGCCGGGCCGGGCCCGGGCCTGTCATTTTTGCGATTCTTGAAAGGGCCCGGCCCGAGGCCCGCCGGGCTTTTACGTGTTCAGGCCGGGCTCGGGCTTAAAAACCAGGCCCGATGGCCGGGCCGGGCCGGGCTTGGGCCTGGGTTTTTTGCCTCGGGCTTGTCTAGGCCCGGCCCGTCCCAAGGTTTGGCCAGGTATACCTGTGGTGGAATGAGCTGCTCAATGGAGCTCGTTACTGAGATGTCCGCCTCCTGCGGTTTTGGTTTGGTTATGTAGCCAGCCAGTCCCCCAGTTCCTTTCTTTCTTCTAGTTTTGGGCTCTCCTCTTGGTGCCTTCCTCTGTAATTTTCTTTTGCGCCTCATGTACGCTTACATCTATTTGTACTGACTGCCAAGTCATCTTTGAGTTAGAATATAACAAATGGTGGTTTTTTTGCCCCCCCTAATCTCGAAAAAAATTTCTGCGAGTTGCAGAGGTGTCATTCGCTCAGGGGTGAGCAGCCCAATGAATATTTTATTTCTCTATAGCTATGTTAGGTTCAAAAGGAAAGGTGCTCCCCTGCTTGTCCTTGAGCACACTCAAGGTGGTGATTCTTGCTGAAAACCAAAGGGCTAAAGCCCTCTAGCTTTTAAGGTGGAGTCTACAACTTCAAAACTACTGATTTTCGTCCTCTTGTCGAGTGGGCATTTCCTTTGTGTATCATGTTTCTCACTTGGTTCGTCCCGGACGAAGGAGGCATGATGATGGGCGCATGCGTGTGCTGAATGCAGAGACTACAAGACGATGCCGGAAGCAGCTCGCTTCTATTCTCGATTGGATACAGATGTGGAACCTCTATAGGTTGTCTTTTTTCGACAATATCTCAAAAACACATACGAGAAAATTGCACTTCACGGCATGATAAAAAAGAGAGTTTCGCTCGATTGGCTGTCCTAGGCTTCCGCCTAGGGGTGGGTGTTCGGTTCCCCCGAATAGAACGGTTCGGTACTTCGATGTTTTACATTTATCAGTTCCTAAAAAACGAGCATCGATCGGTCTGCGGGAATTAGTGAAACCGAGCGTTCGGTGGACCGATCGATCGGTTCGGTACTCGGTTATGTACTGAAGAGACCGAAGTGGGCTCTGGCCTGGCACCTGGGCACAACAACGCTGCGTTGGGCTGTGATGGCCGGCTGCTTGTCTGGGCTGATTTGTGTGGGCTATAGAGTAGGGTTTCTATAGACCAGGTTAGCGATCAACTTTCTCTCAATAAAAAAATGTTAGCAATCAAAGCTGGACGGTCGGGGTCGGGACGTCGCTAGCTGCCCTACTCTGCGGGCTGCATCGCTGCGGGACATGGAAAGGAGAAGATAGTGGTGGGCCTCGACGGTTCTTCGGTCTATTCGGTTGACCGACCATGGGGACCGAAACTACCGAAACAAATTCAGTTTCTACAAATCACTAACCGATCTCAGTACTGAAAAAATCGGTTTCGGTCACTTCGGCTTCAGTCTAGGTCAAAACGGTTCGGTCTTCGGTTTTCGGTTTATATGCCCACCCATGCTTCCGCCTACACTATCTTTTCTCTTAAGTTTACAACAATGTGGTGAGTAGTATCCTCCATCAAGGTTGTTAGGATCACTTACTAAGAATTGGGTCAGACTCCAGTGACAAGATCATAAATCACAAGATCATAACTATGAGAGTCGTAATATCATAGATTCTACTAATTAAAATCGTAGAATAATCCAAATGAGTTTAGACCATTAATCTGTAGAATCATTTGATAGAACCGCCATTTTTACAATGAAAAATTCTGGATCCATCGTTACTTGGCTAGAACATTGCATTGGTCTTCCTTTGCAAAGGTACTAGTGTGGAGATGTACACATGGAAATATGATGAAATGAGTGAAAAGGGAAGATTCTTCACTTTTTCCAAGAAACAACATTTTGGGTAACAAATTGGTGGCTAATGGAACATGGGAGGAGATCAGTTATAGAGATCTCACACATCATCCAAGAAAATCCGCATTTGGCCTTGTGAATCAGTTGTTAATGCCACAAGTTGAGCTCTTTTGTGTTTGTATCATCTCCGTACGGTGCAAAAGGAGCAGAGCTAACTGGTGGGCAGCCGAGCCAGTAGCCCCGTGCGAGCGATTTTAGATAAAGTAAACTTTCCATTTTTGAAGGTCGCACGTCCCGTGCCTTTCCCTTTATGATAGTTTTCTTTTTTTTGTGCAACTTTCAGAAATTATAATATCAGCTTTCGAGAATTCATAGCTTAGCTTTCAGAATTCTAAGCTTTCAGAATCTCAACTTCCAATAAAATTTTGGAATTTCAGTAAGTTCAAAAATATGAACTTTCAATTTTTTTTGATATTTACAAAGTCAACTTTTGGAATTTCAGAAAGTTCATGATTTGGACTTTCAAAAAATTTGAACTTTCAAAATCTGGAACTCTTTCATAGGGAAAAAAGGGGAAAGCCACATGTGTGTGGGCCTCACACCAGAAAAAGTCAAACATATGAGAGCAAAGCAAAGAGAAGCAACACATGTGGGATCCTCCTTACCATGTACCGACACGGGCCAGACCGAGGGAACGGTTAGCCACGAGGGAGCCCATTCGGGCGCAAATAGTCAACAAAAGTTTCCATATCCAAAATCGATTCATACAAAACCGAGTGGCTTCGCAAAGCTCCAAATGAAGCAGAGTGTGAACTAAAAGAAGAAGGTGCAATTGTGTTGTCGCCTAACCATCGTCTTGTGGTCCTCTCTAGAATGATGACCTTGGCATCCTTGACATTTCACATCTCGGGCCTGCACTCCACACACAATGGTTAAATGACTGCATTGTACCGATTGCTCTTGCCATGGGTTGTGCTCGACCTCCACCACCACGATGATGTGACGTCTCTCTTCCATTCATACGCTAATTGGGTCATGGCCGACATGACCTTAACATACTTTTGGGAGGACACATGGATCAACGAAACATGTGTTGACATAATGCCAACCATATATGACATAGTCCCGCCGAAGTCCTGATTTAGGAGCATTGTCAAGCAGGGGCTCATTAACTGGGCTTGGACTGTGAAATACATCAAGCTTTGGCACTTTGTTTGTCCCTTTACTCTGATCACGACCCTGTTATTTAATATGATGATGGGTAACTCGCCCGGTCAATACACTTCTGATTAATGCTACCTCGCTTGATTCTGTAACTTGCTGAGTAACCAACACTGGAAACTCATTTGGCACACATGGGCGCGAAATAAGGTGTCATAGATCCACACATGTTTTTGCATGCCATAATAGGTGTTGGATCGGCCTCGGCCAGACTTGCTTACCAAGGCCTCCCACACTCGCTAGCATGTGTGCTCTATGATCAATTGCGAGCGACACTACAATACATCCTTGTTGATTGTTCCTTCTCGGTCATGACAGGTGTTCTCTTGGTCACACTCCAAATCTAGTGCGCCACAAAGGGGTGATGACTTCCGGCATTAGTGGGCGATGATCATGCACTCTTCAAGCTCGAGACCCAAGAATGACATGGCTTCACTAATCATATTGAGTGTATGGTGAATATGGAAGCACTTCAACGACAACACATTCAATGGTGCACAAGCTGACGCCTGATGGCTCCTAGACACTATAAAAATGAGCCACGTGCATGGTGTAGGGCATGTGCGAAAGGGCCAAGTGAAATCATACTGGAGAGTAGCCCTAGATCTGAGGATGAGTGTGTGATTGGCGACAAGCCCCCATCTGTTTTGCGACAAAAGTGTTGTAACATACTCTTCTTTCTCAATGCAATGTTAAGTTTCCTAAATTGCTAATCATGTTGTATGTTTACTAAAGTTGCCTAGGAACATAACCTAGATATAAAAATAAAAACAGAGCCGGGAGACCCCAAGCTCACAATTAATTATTATGGTCCTCCTCTGCAAACCAAGACATGAACATGTCACTCCTCCAGATGTAGGAGGTAAATAATAAGCAATGCAAACTCATACACAGCATTGGAGAGCACGTGGTTACCATCTATCTCAGCAAATATCCGGAGACGACGCCTACGCCACTGCTGAGCAGCCGTGAAGACTCCAAGTACGACGGCAGTTACCACAGAGCCAATTGATACGCAGATCACCACAATCTTGATGGTTGCTGCAATGCTTTGTGAGTGCGCTGCAACAAATTAGAATTGAGTGTAAGTAGCACATAGAGGATACTGTGGAGAAACCCAAACATGATTAACCCTACCATATTATATGAAACAAGATTCTCCATATTTCGGGAAAGAAGAGCAAGGTCTTACTTGGCGGGTCTATTGCGGGGACAGAGATCTCTTCCTGCCATACTGTGGAGGCGCAACTACCTCCGCAACCGGGATAACTTAACAACGGATTTCCGGAAAGGCTGTCGTCGTTCCAGCATATGCCATGAAAAGAGAAGAAGAAAGCCAGGTCAGAACTAGTTTTCTTCCAAGACCTCATGTGGACTGAGGGCAGGAAAAAAGAAAGTGAACTGAACTAGCTAGAAATCACTTACAGTACATTCTTTGTGTTGAAAGCCTGCACCGTGCCGCTCAGGTTGTTGAAGGACAGATCCCTGAAAAATAGAGCAATTTTCAAGCTCACTTATCATAACGTACGTAAAAATCATCAGCGAATACCAGATTTTCCACAAATTTAAGAATAAGAAAGACAGTAATCAGTAGACTGAGAAAAGGAAATACATGATGAAGATGCTGCTAGAATTGATCAGCGAGTCCGGTATTGTGCCGTTGAGCTGATTGTTTGACAGGGAAAGATGTCGTAGCAGCGGCAGCCCTCCAATGGCGTCGGGAATAGGGCCAGAGATTGAGTTATGGTGCAATAACCTGTGGAAGAAAACACCCAGACCCAGATCAAACCTTCGTATTCCTGCGTTCCCAACGGATGAGCGTAAAGTACGTAGTGCTATCGAACAGGGCTTACAGATTGCGCAGCCGCCGCAGCTTCCCGATCGCCGGCGAGAGTGTGCCGGCGAGGCCCATGTTGTGCAGTTGGCTGCGAGCAGGAGAGAGAAACCATGCATGAGTCCCGAAAACTTCAAACCAAGCACGGCACGGAAAAGATTAGGAGTTAACGGCGCGGCAGTACGTACAGTGAGTCAATACGGCCGACGGAACAGGTTACCCCCGTCCACCGGCACCGGTGACGGCCGGCGGTGACGATCCAGTCTCCGAGAATTCCGTCCGGGTCCTGGAGCGCCGCCTTGATGGCCATCAGCGCCTCCACTGCAAAACCACGCCACAACGACCGACGACCATGCAATGCAAAAAGGAGTGAGTACATGAACTGAATTTAATCTGGTTCGAAAGAAAAAGAAGGGGTACTAGCTAGAACTAAAGGAAGAGCTAATTAATCATGGATATGCAGTTTCTTGTACACGAAAAATAATCACGAAAAACCTGGACGGATTACGTCCGGCGAGCTCAGCACAGAGCGAAGATCAAGGGAAAGGGCCGGAGAAGCCGTCGTGCACCGGAAGGACGACGAGTCGACGATCGATCGAGCGTTGCAAGCAAGGCAACCCTGAGAGGGACAGATCTAGGTAGGGGGGAGAGGAGGAGTACGTACATTCCTCGGCGCGGGAAGTAATATGCTCCGCCCTGGACGCCGAAGCCACGACCCCTCCCAGCACGGCCACAGCCAGGACCAGCACCGCCGCCGCCCTGATCACGCACCAGGAAGACCCACGCCCGCCCATGGCGGCCACCGCGGCCACAACGATCGACGAGGACGACGACGCGCGCGGCGAGCGAGAGGGGGAGCGAGAGGACGGAAGCGTTGGGAAGGGAAACTGCCCGGAGCGAGAGCAGGGAGTAAGGAGGAGAAAAGCGGACGGTGCAAACGGAAATGCCGCGGTACTAGGCGGCAGCGGGGGGTAGTGCCTGGCAGCCGGGCGCGGGCCGGGCGAGGAGGAAAGCTGGAGTGGAGCAAACTGATGCGCTGCTTGTCGGCTACTGGATGCCCGCCTGGCCTGTCTCTCGCCCGGGCTTGGGTCGGTTCGGTTACCGGTGCGGCGGGGGGTGGACGGCGGGTCTCGGCCGCGCGCGGGCGTGCGTCACAGGGCGCGTGAGGCAGGTGCTTGGGGCTGCGGAAAACGCCGAGGGCACGCGTATGCATGCATGCATGCTGCATCCTGCATCCTGCCCCTCTCGCTTTTCTCCTGGCCTTATTTAATTGGAGATACACTGGGCACTCGCACTGGTGGATGGATATCCGGTGATTAAATCGCTGCCAGTTATGTGGGTTCGCTACCGCCAAGGAAAAGGATACTCCTCCTTCGTGAATTATTGCGCTGAGATATCCCAGCACTGCGATTTTGGAACGAAAACGAAAGATCCATCGAGGTTCCATCTTGTATGCACTGCCCAGTTATTGAGTTGCGATTTTGCGAACAAGGGAAAGGATACCTCGTAGTTCTTCAATGGGATTTACTGGACTGTAGTTACTGAGAATATCTCATTCTTCAAAGATTTTGCTACTGGACCAGGCCAGCTGGGAAATCCCAGTGCAATAATTTAGTTCCAGATGTTGGAATAATAGAAACGAGGTTCCATTTCGTACGCTCTAATTTTTTCGCAAATACACAAAGGCTTGCGTATTATTCATTGATAGGTAGAAATTAAGAGTTTATACAGGTAATGCTTTTTTGAAACGGAGGCAAAAGTTTTGCCTCGCCGATTAATTAAAAAGAAGAGAGTTGCCCAGTTAATTTTAAAGAACCGAGCAAAAACCGATACAAACAACCCACATGCGTACTACTCACATAGCACGAAACACCCTGACCGCACATCTGGCCCTTCTAATGCACCGCAACCGCAACTCTCGACACTTGTACAACACAACGAAGCTCCAGACAAGAACACCGCCCACAAAAGAAATGAAGCACCCTCCATCATGAAGTCACGGGCGCCTTCCGAATGATGCCGCTCTTCTTGCTTTTGTTTGTCTTTGCTTTCTCCCTGTTAGGTTTCTCCCTCCAGGAGGCAACCACTTGTATTGCCGGATCCAGGCTGATCAACCACCCATTTGTCAAGGAAGTCGTAGAACTCATTGTACTTCTTGATGTAGTCGTCGTCAACCAAGGGGCTCTTAGGAGCAGACACCAACCAACCGGCCTCAACGACATCTCGGCCCGAGAAACCACCAATACGACATCCTCCACCACAAGGACCATCGACACAATGGACTTCGGCACCTCCAGTTGCTCACATGACAGAGGCGAAACATGCCCCTCACACAAGGTCGCCGATGAGTCCACCTCCAACCTCTCCAAGGAGAGAGGCGAAGCAGGGCTCGAACATATATCCTGAAGCTCGGGCATTAGTTGTAGCACCAGAGCCGCAAGCACGGCGATGGACTTGCCCACGGCAGTAGGCAACACAGCGGTTGAAGCAGACATCGACGGTGAATTTCCCAAAGACAAGGGGAGAAACAACCATAGGGCTCTGCTCCTCTGCCCTTACTGGAGCCAACATCGGCCACACCAAGAGACCGTGTTGTCGATGTGGCCTACAGCATAGCCGGCACAAGGGAGAGACTACTTGAAGCAGCCTCTGCCCGCTCCAGAAAGTTCTCAATACGTGCCTACCAGCCTTGAAGCAACTCAGTTTGGTCAGCAAGAGCAGATTGAAGCACCACATCGGATGGGGTTATCGGGCTAGCGGAAGCAGAAACCATAGATGCCCAAGACCCACGACGAAGCTCATTGGAGGGGAGCGCAGATTTCATTTGGCCTTCTCTTGGAGTAGGAGTCTGATGATGCTAGGTGCCGAGGCGAGAGACGGGCGGCATGACAAGACATGACAGTTCCTATGTTTCAACAGCCACCATGAATGAGGGAGATGATGAAGGTGAATCCCTTGCGCATGGCCGCAGGAGTCACGAAGAAGGAGGCTGCCCACCATTTGAGGAATGGGACGTTGTTGTAGGGGATGGTAGTAGGCAGTCTACACCATGAGAAGATCACATGTCACACTTGACGTGAGAAGGAGTAGCCGCTGAGCAGGTGCTGCATACATTCCGGCTTTTGATCGCACAGGATGCAAGAGGAGTTGTGTGATAGACCTTGGTGGGCGAGGTAGTCATCGGTCCAGCACTGCCCCTGGAGGGCGAGGCATAGATAAACTTTGACCCGAAGCAGATCCTAGGTTTTCCATGTCAGGCACTAGTAAGGGTCGGTGATGGAGCCGATGAAGAGCTGTTCGTAACAGGATGGCCAAGTAAACTCCCGATTTTGTCCACCGCCATTGAAGCTTGTTAGGAGCATTAAAGAGGTGAACCAGCCCGACTTGGCGCCAAAGGTCAACGTACTCGACAAGGGTGGCTAGGCCAAGCGTGCCATAGATGTCCTGGACCCAGGATCACAAGTGCAAACCCTCTTTGTTTCTCTGAGTTGGGCGGGGGAGGGGGACAAGATCGAAGACGAGCGAGGCAATCTCAAAGGCGGGGCGGCCGTTGATCTAGTGATCGGTCCAGAAGCAGCAAGAGCGGCCATCGCCGACGTGCCAGATGGTGGACGCGCGAAAAATGCCTCTAGACTCAGGGTCAGAGTGAAGGTGCAGGTGTTGCCACGATCTGAAGCTATCCATACACTGCAGCCACAACCAGCACACGTGGAGGGCGGTGCCAGTTTTGTGCAAGTCGTGAACGCCTAAGCCACCAAGGGAGAGTGGGTGGTGTCGTGGATCTAAGTCTGACAGTAGAGTGGGGGGTAGGTATGGAGAGGCAAGGTCCTAGCTATGGAGAGGTTGTAAACACAAGCGATGTACGAGTTCAGGCCCTTCTCGGAGGAAGTAAAAGCCCTACGTCTCGGAGCCCTGAGGCGGTCGAGTGGATTATGTGTGAATGTGTTACAAGGGTGCGAACCCTTCTGCCTGTGGAGGGGGGGTGGCTTATATAGAGTGCGCCAAGACCCCTGCCAGCCCACGTAATGAAGGGTTTAAAGTACATTAAGTCTGGGCGCATCGTAACGCCCACATAAAGTGTCTTAACTACCATAAAGTCTATTCAATTACAGGCCGTTCGGGCAGAGTGCCTCCCGACCTTCGGTGGTCGAGTGAGTCTTCATGGTCGAGTCCTTCAAGTCACGAGTGGGTTCCTCGTGGGTCGATCGAAGGTGATCTCTTCTAAGGGTGTCCTTGGTAGGGCACTTAGGTCAGGCCTATGACCCTACCCTAGGTACATGAATCCATCATTAGCCCCCGAATGGATTGAGGCTTGAGTGAGGAAGGAGTTGATGCTGTTTCCAATTGACTTTTGCACACTGGCTATGCGTTGTTCTGGATCAAGACTTTCTTTGTTGATAACGAGCAACTTTTCTTCAGTCGACTCGATCCATTCTTGTCTTTCGTCGAGTGATCTTTTGGACTTTGTCGGTTCCCGAGCGACGGATCGCAGGAAATCCCGCGTCTGACAGACCGATCTGCTGCTCATGATTCTACGGATACTGAAATTTGGGGAAGCGCTTGGCGAACGGACATGGCGCCGGATGGGATAGGACATAGACGCCTCGATCCCCACGCCGCTTTTTCCGCCACGTATCACGTTAATGCAACTGTTTTGGGATATGATTAGACTGACCTGGCCCACCCGTCATCCACTCGGAAGGGGTCTTATAAATGCGGCCAGCGAGGGTTTTCTGAACAGTGCTTCATCATTTCCTCTCAGCTCTCCTCGTCTCCGCCCACCGTGCCCGCTTTCGCCTCTGTAAAGCTTCTCTTCGCGCATCTCGCCGGCAGCCATGGTCAAGGAGAAGACGGCGGTGCTGGAGCGCGCAAAGAAGGCGTCGGCGGCCGAGAAGGCGAAGGGGAGATCCACCAGTCGCAGCGGGTCTTCGTCTAGATCCCTCCTGCCGAAGGGCTGGGTCCAGGGAGATTGGATCTAGTCGACCATCAAGGAGAAGGATCTCCTCGACATGGCCGACGACGGGCTGATCCCCCACGGTGCCGCAAGGCTTCTGGGGAAAGAGTGGCAGCCCCAGCCGGAAGAGGGTGAGTGCGTGCTCCTGGCCACCCATGTCGACCGCAGATTTTCTTTGCCACCGAGTGTTTTCTTCCATGGTTTTTTGAATTTCTTCGGAGCCCAACTCCACCACTTCACTCCGAACTCTATTGCATATCTTGCTGCATTTGTATCCATGTGTGAGAATTTCCTGGGCTGTCGACCGCACTGGGGTTTGTTCAAGCACATATTCACGTGTCGCTCTCGCACCGTGAAGAAGGCGAGCCCAGCGATGAGAAACCCAAGTTGTCCAAATGTGTGGGGCCTGGGATCCAAGTGAGGAACAAGAGCACTTTCCCAGCCATGACGCTTCTGAGTCGGTCGAGGTCTGCAATCGACCTGGTTCTACCGCTGTAATGAGTTGACGCCAAGGCGCCGCGTGGACTCCCTCAATTCACCATGGACCGAGTGAACAAGCCCTCCTCTCTCAAGGTGATTCCGGAGGAGAGAGCTGACGGAAGATGTTGATGGATCGCGTGGTGCGCTTGGTTCGAGACGGAGTTATCGGCATGGACCTTTTGAGGTTTTTCTTAGGCGGCGATCCAGCCTCTTCAGCCTGGAGCCATTGCATGTGGTTGTATCATGAACGAAGACGAGACTCGGTCCACCCGGAAGCAATGACGATGCCACGGTGGAAAGGTGGATGGCCGCAGATCCATCGGGAACAAGGATAATCCCGTGGATCCGGGAGGATTCCTCCACTCGACCATCACAACGCTCTGCATAAAGTATGTTTGCTCGCCTTCCATTGTATACTTGTCGTGTTCATTTCAGATGTTTCGCAAATCGGTCGATTGATCTCGCCTTGACGCCTCTCGTGCCCTCACCGAGCTGTACTCGATGCCCAATGGAGCTCAGTTCATCAAGAGGGAGAAGCAAGCAGGGCGAGAGCCAGAGGAGGGACTGTCGAGACGCTGCCAAGATGACGACGATGATGACGACGATGATGAGGACGAGGAAGAGGAGGAGGAGGAGGTTGCTCCACTGCGCTCGGAGAGGCGGTCAAAACTTGTCCATGACCCTGCGACTGAACGTGGCAAGGGGGTTGCGACTGCCTCGCAGTCGACCTAACGCCCTCGGACCACTTTTCCGGCGCCGACTGAAAAGGCGCCGAAGCAGTCCAAGGTGGCTCCGTCAAAGCCAGCCAAGCTCCTGCCGAAGATGAAGGTGTCCATCCCCACCATATCAGGGTAAACATGCTACTTGAGTCTTCTTGCTTTGTACAAACTTTATCTCTAGTTGATACTTGAGTTGGCCGACTGACTCTTTGGAACTGCAGTGCTGCTACTTCTGAGACCTCTGGCAAGGCTGACGACCATGAGATGGAGGACGCATCAACCTCAAACCCTGGTACTATACTCTTAATTCCGTTTTTCAGTCGACTGATTCATGATCTCTGATTTTGATTCTTTTCTGTAGCTCCATCCAATGTCGTCATCACTCTTCCTAATGATGATGAGGATGAGGAACCGCTGAAGCATAGAAGGAGCAGGAAAGCATCTGCCGGCAGGGTGGCCCAGGATACGACGCCGTCCGAGACTCTGGTCACGGGGGAGGAGAAAACCACTCGACACACCGTGTCCTTCGCGGTTCCGTTGACGAGTGCTCATCCTACTTCGTCGAGTGCCGCACAACCTTCTCTTTTCACGACGCACCACGTCCTAGAGGACCAAGCCAGCCGCTAAGGAAGCGATCGCCAAGCGGGGATCATGATGGAGCAGGTGAAGACCATCCGGGATGCAAGCCAGGCAGCTTATGACGCCAGCTCCGCCCTTCAAAGCAATGTTAAGGTCAGTCGACCACCGCCTGTTCTGTTAGGATATGCTATTAAAACTTTTCTTAATAGAATCCATAGCAGTCACCCACTGGGTGTGTCGATAAAAAACTCCGTGTTAGCGGGGGCACGCTGAGTGCACCCGCTGGGTGTAGTCCCCAAGGCTAAGGTCAACTGCTGGCAGTGGGCCTTAGGCTTTACAAGTAAAGGCTTTTCGTCACTCGGCTGAAGCGAATGGATTTCCGAAACCGGTGGGGGCACGCTGAGTGCACCCACTGGGTGTAGTCCCCGAGATCGTGGTCGATCGCTTGCGCCAATTACAAATCAAGAACACGCCTTTTTTCTCTTTTTTTTGTGGGTCGACTGGTCGACTCTTTCTTTAATAGAACTAGTGGGGGCACGCTGAGTGCACCCACTGGGTGTAGTCCCCGAGAGTACGGTCGAATGCTTGCATTCGGCTGTAGTCTTAGAAACGTATGATTTTCTCTTATCCACTCGGAAGTGAATTATCTTTGATATTTTGTCGATTGGTTCTTCGTAGAAATCCTGTGACCTTGCGGCTCGCTATACCGAGCTGGAGCAGAAGCACATTCAGCTCGAGCTGGATCTAAAGCCGGTGCAGGAGGATCTGACGAAGGTGAAGGAGGAGACCAAAGGTATGTTCGGTGAGACCTCGACGACTCCTTTTTCCCTTCATTTGTTTCAAAATCTGACTTTGCTGTAACTTGCAGGCAAGGTGAAGGAGGCCCAGAAGAGAAAAGACCTTGAGCTAGCTGAGAAGACCAAGCTTGCCGACGAGAAGTTAGCTTCAACAACAAGCTTGAACAGAAAATACCAATCTGAAAGCTGCTCTTGGGATTGCCAACAAGGAAGTCGACCGATCAAGACCGACAAGACTACTCGACCGACAAGATCAACCACTGATCGGGAAGAAAATGACCGAAGCCTTCCTGGGTGGACTTGCCAAGAAATTGTTCCTTATGCTCGAAGGTAACCTTTTATACTCGACCAACATTTTCAACTGTGATGCTTCCATTCGACCACTGTCTTGACTCGGCGTTTGTCCTTGCAGAATTCTGTCGAAACTTTGAAGAAGAGACTAGCCAGTTGGAACCAAACCTTGACCCCGTCAATTCTCCAGTGAATGATGAAGTTGCCATGAATGTCTTCCGACTGGAGTCCCGTGTTGCAGCTGTCGTGGACTATCTTGCAAGGCTGAAGGTTGCCACGTCCCACATCGACTCGACGCTCTGGCCCAAGGCGACACTCCAGAATGACCTCGAGTCGCTGATGGCCCGACTGAACGCAGTCCCTGACCGAGTGCAGGAGTGGAAGAAGTCCTCGGCTCGTTGCGGTGCAGATGTTGCTTTGTGTCTGGCCCGAGTCCACTGCAAAGATGCGCGAGAAGACAAGCTGGCGGCCCTCCGGGTGGCCAACACCAAGAAACACGACTTCAGGTCCTTCATGGAAACCTTCATTGCTGCTGCCACTCGGATCGCAGACGGAATCGACCTTGATGAGTTCGTTGCTCCTTCCAGCCCTCCACAGGAGGGGTAAAAAACTTCTTTTAAGCCCGACACTTTATATTTTCCTCGGTATGCCGAGTGGAGTTGTAACCGATAAACCTTAATAGGCTTAGCGCTTGAGCACTCTCTGTTCCTTTAGGTATCGATCTGAACTTGGGTTTGATGTTTGAATATGATTGCTTTTGGCTCGAAATGTCCTTTGCAGGTTCACAGCAAGATGCTCTCTGCAGACTTATTCCTTAGGCGAGCACTGGGCTGCAGCTAGCCTCCGAGTGAGAGGTTTGCTCTTCACTCGGTAGGGTTTTTATATCTTAGGCGAGCACTGGGCTGCAGCTAAGCCTCCGAGTGAGAGGTTTGCTCTTCACTCGGTAGGATTTTTATAACTTAGGCGAGCACTGGGCTGCAGCTAAGCCCTCGAGTGAGAGGTTTGCTCTTCACTCGGTAGGATTTTTATATCTTAGGCGCAGCTGGGCTGCAGCTAAGCCCCGAGTGAGAGGTTTGCTCTTCACTCGGTAGGATTTTTATATCTTAGGCGAGCCTGGGCTGCAGCTAAGCCCCGAGTGAGAGGTTTGCTCTTCACTCGGTAGGATTTTTATATCTTAGGCGAGCACTGGCTGCAGCTAAGCCCCGAGTGAGAGGTTTGCTCTTCACTCGGTAGGATTTTTATATCTTAGGCGAGCACTGGCTGCAGCTAAGCCCCGAGTGAGAGTTTTGCTCTTCACTTGGCAGGATTTTTACGTTGTATTTGTGGCGGCTCAGAGGAGAGGGTCGCAATGACCTGCACCTCGTCCTCCTTCGAGCGACATTGTACTTATGGCGAGCTCGAGGAGAGGGTCACAATGACCTGCACCTCGCCCTCCTTGCGAGCACACATTGTACTTATGGCGAGCTCGAGGAGAGGGTCGCATCGACCTGCACCTCGTCCTCCTTAAGTGAGCGTCACGTTGTACTTAGGCGAGTACTTGGACTGCAGCTAAGCCTCCGAGTGGAAGTCGGCTTACCACTGGTAGGATTTTTATAACTTAGGCGAGTACTTGACTGCAGCTAAGCTCCCGAGTGGAAGTCTGGCTTACCACTCGGTAGGATTTTTATAACTTAGGCGCAGCACTGGCTGCAGCTAAGCCCCGAGTGGAAGTCTGCTTACCACTCGGTGGGATTTTTATAACTTAGGCGAGCACTGGCTGCAGCTAAGCCCCCGAGTGGAAGTCTGGCTTACCACTCGGTAGGATTTTTTATAACTTAGGCGAGCACTGGGCTGCAGCTAAGCCCCCGAGTGGGAGTCTGGCTTACCACTCGGTAGGATTTTTTATAACTTAGGCGAGCACTGGGCTGCAGCTAAGCCCCCGAGTGGAAGTCTGGCTTACCACTCGGTAGGATTTTTATAACTTAGGCGAGCACTGGGCTGCAGCTAAGCCCCCGAGTGGAAGTCTGGCTTACCACTCGGTAGGATTTTTATAACTTAGGCGAGCACTGGGCTGCAGCTAAGCCTCCGAGTGGAAGTCTGGCTTACCACTCGGTAGGATTTTTATAACTTAGGCGAAACGGATTCGCGGCTAAGCCTCCGAGTGGAAGTCTGGCTTACCACTCGGTAGGATTTTTATAACTTAGGCGAAACGGATTCGCGGCTAAGCCTCCGAGTGGAAGTCTGGCTTACCACTCGGTAGGATTTTTACAAACTTAGGCGAAACGGATTCGCGGCTAAGCCACCCATCGGGGAAAATTTTATCGATAAAAATAAAAAGTGACAAAATTATGAAGGAATTATGACACTATTATTTCGAAATCCATGAACTACAGAAGTACTTTATTACAACTCATCCGAGTGAAAAACTTTAAGTGTAAAATGGGTGGAGCAGATCCGCATTCCAAGCTCGGGGTATGCCCCGTTGTGGAGAACCTTGGTGACGATGAAGGGTCCTTCCCAAGAAGGAGCGAGCTTATGTTGTTTCTGCTGATCCACTCGGAGAACTAGATCTCCTTCCTGGAAGGCTCGACCTCTCACATTTCTGGCGTGAAAGCGACGCAAGTCCTGTTGGTAGATGGTCGATCGGATCAGAGCCATATCCCTTTCTTCCTCTAGAAGGTCGATCGCGTCCCCGACGCTTGCTCAGCTTCGCTTGTAGAGTTCAACTCGAGGAGCATTGTGAAGAAGATCACTCGGCAAGACTGCTTCAGCTCCATAGACCAAGAAGAATGGAGTTCTTCCGGTCGACCGATTGGGTGTGGTCCACAATCCCCAAAGCACCAAGGAGTTCACAACCCATGCTCCAGCCGCATGCTTGAGATCACGATCACCGGGCTTCAAACCCTTGAGGATTAAGCCATTGGCCTGCTCGCCTGTCCATTCGATCATGGATGGGCGATCAAGCGTAGTCGACTCGTGTGCCTTGAGAGTTGCGAAATCCTGAATTCTTCCGAGTCAAAGTTCACCCATTATCCGTAATGATGCTCAAGGGACTCCATATCCGAACGCCGGCTCGATGAAGGTAACAGCAAGATCAAGGCCAAGATTCTTGATTGGTTTAGCCTCAATCCACTTGGTGAACTTGTTGACTGCTACCAGTACATGCGTGAAACCACTTCGACCTGTTCTCAAGGGACCGACCATGTCCAACCCCCATACTGCGAAAGGCCAGACGAGCGGAATGGTCTTCAGAGCCGACGCAGGCTTGTGTGACATATTGGAGTAGAACTGACATCCTTCGCACTTGTCCACTATTTCCTTTGCCATCTCATTCGCCCTCGGCCAGTAAAATCCGGCTCGGTATGCTTTGGCTACAATGGTCCGAGAGGACGCATGGTTACCACAGGTTCCCGAGTGGATATCATCGAGAATGATTCAACCTTCTTCTGGCGTTATGCATTTTTGACCAACTCCAGTCGGGCTCTCTCTATACAACTGTCCTTTGATAACGGTAAAGGCTTTGGATCAACTGGACGATCCGCCGAGCCTCTTCCTCATCCTCCGGGAGCTCTTTTCTCGGGATATACGCTATATAGGAATTGTCCAATGGGAGTGACCACTAAGACCTCCATGACTAAGTCGACCATCGCTGGGACCTCAACCTCACCGGATCTGTGGCACTCTTGGGTTGTGGAGCTTCCTCTGTGAAGGATCTTCTTTGATCGACGGAGTGTGTATATGCTCCAAGAACACACCACTGAATGGCTTCTCTTTTGGAACCTATCTTTGCCAGATCATCTGCTGCTGATTTTTCACCGGGGATGTGATGGAGCTCTAACCCTCGAACTTCTTTTCCAGCTTCCTCATCAGCATTGCAAGATCCAACATGGCCGGGCTTCTCACATCCTACTCCTTCATCACCGGTCGACCACTAAATCTGAATCGCCATAGACCATCGCAACGGACGCCGAGTGAGATGGCCATGCTAATCCATATAAAAGGGCCTCATACTCGCCTCATTGTTAGAGGAATCAAAGTGAATCGAGCACATACCTAAGCTTATCTCCTCCGGGGAAACCAGAACAACCCCAAAGACCGAACCATTCAGCATTTTAGAGCCATCAAAGAACATGGTCCAATGCTCCGAGTGAACTTCATCGGCTGTTGTTGTTCAATCCACTCGGCGAGGAAATCTGCTATTGATTGGGACTTAATGGCTTTTGCCTCAAACCTGATATCAAGGGAAGAAGTTCAATCGCCCATTTCGCCACTCGACCGCTTGCATCTCTCACAGTGTAATCTCGATAGTGGGGTCGGTGACGATCGTGATAGAATGATCGAGAAATAATGAGCAACCTTCTTTGTGGTCATGTATATCCCATACACAAGCTTCGATAGTGAGGGTATCTCGCTTGATGGAGTCAAGACTTCGACAAATAATACATCGGGCGCTGAACTTTGAAGGCTTTTCCTTCCTCTTCCCGCCGACCATAAGCATCAGATCGACGACTTGTCCTGTGGCTGCGATATAAAGCAACAGAGGCTCTTTGCTGATTGGAGCAGCAAGCACCGGCTGGGTGGAGAGCGAGCTTTTAGCTCGCAAACGCTGCATCGCCTTCGAGTCCACTCAACTTGTCTCTTCTTCATCATCGGTAAAGAGGCAATGCCTTTTCACCGAGTCGTGAGATGAATCGACTTAATGCGCCAAGCATCCAAGAAGCTCGACATCGTGCACTCGCATGTATGCTTTCATTCGGAGAATAGTGCCGATCTTCTCGGATTAGCATCGATCCTCGCCGAAACGAAAACCGAGTAACTTTCCACCAGAACTCCGAATGTGCACTTTGATGGATTGAGCTTGATATCATACCTTCGAGGTTGGCAAATGTTTCGACAAGGTCAGCGAGCAGGCGGAACCTTTTCGTGACTTGACGACGATATCATCCATATACGCCCACATTCCGACCGATTTGAGTGGCGACACTTCAATCATTCGCATAAATGTGGCTCCAGCATTCTTGAGACCGAATGGCATGGTGATATAGCGTAAGCACCGAATGGAGTGATGAAAGCTGTTTTATCTCATCGGGTCCATACTGAGACGGATCCGATGATACCCGGAATATGCGTCTAGAAAAGACAATCTCACATCCCGCGGTCGAGTCAACAATTTGATCTATGCGAGGCAGAGAAAATGATCTTTCGGCAGGCCCGATTGATGTGCTTGAAATCAATGCACATGCGGAGCGACTTGTCCTTCTTAGGAACCATGACAACATTAGCGAGCCACTCGAGTGGTATATCTCTCGGATAAATCCGCCGCCAACAATGAGCCACTTCTCACCAATAGCCTTTCTCTTCCGACGGCGGACCGCCAAGATGCTCTTTACTGGTTTTGCTAATTTGTCGACTCGAGGCGATGCTTAGCCAGCCCCTGAACACCGCATGTCACCGGCTTCCATGCAAAAATGTCCCAGTTCTCATGGAGGAACTGGATGAGCGCTTCTTCCTATTTCGGGTCGAGTGTTGTGGAGATGTGGGTCGGGGCTGTATTGGGGTCGGTCGGGTGAATGTGAACAGGCTTCGTCTCACCAGATGACTGAAATGCAGATTCTGTGGCGGGTTTCTTGGATCGCAACAAATCACTCGGATCTGCGCTTTGCTTGTACTCTTCGAACTCGACCGCTGTCACCTGGGAATCGGCAATCTTCGAGCCCTTCTGAAAGCACTCTTCTGCCTTTTTCCGATCACCGGCGACAGTGATCACTCCTTTGGGACCTGGCATTTTCAGTTTGAGGTACACATAACATGGTTGAGCCATGAACCGTGCATAGGCTGGCCTCCCCAAAATGGCGTGGTACGACTCTGAAAATCCACGACCTCAAACGCCAACTTTTCCTTGCGAAAATGCTTTGAATCACCAAACACCACGCCCAGAGCTATTTGGCCGAAAGTGACTCAGCTTTCTTTCCTGGTATGACTCGTGGAAACTCATGTTACGGTGCTCGGTCGACATCGGAATGCCCATTCCTTTCAAGCAGTGTTCAGATACAACAAGTTCAGCCCACTACCACCGCCCATCAAGACTTTCGTCGATCGAGTGCCTTCGACAACCGGATTGACCACCAAAGCTTGCCTCCTGTGGGTGGCAATATGAGTCGGGTGATCAGATTGGTCGAATGTGATGGGTGTTTGGGACCATCTCGGATAACTTGGTTTTGCTGGGGCAACCATGTTCACCTCACGGTTAATGACTTTCAGTTGACTCTTGCTTTCCACATCTGCGAAGATCATCAGAGTGGAGTTGACATGCGGATATCCTTCCTCACTGTCCTCCTTGTCTTCGGCCTTGTCCGACTCCTTCTCCTTGTCCTTAGACTGTTTTCCTTGAAACTGCTGAATCAGGAGTCGACACTGGCGAGTGGTATGCTTTGGGTAAATGTTATTGCCCTCTTCATCTTTCTTCGTGTGGATGTGACACGGCATATCCATCACGTTGTTTCCTTCTTTATCCTTTACTTTCTTAGGATTCCGTGATCCTTTTGGCTTCCCTTGAACTTTCCTCGAGTCACGGCGGGGCCTCTCCGAGAGCTGCTGGTTCGCCTTCCGCTTCGCTTCCGATCGAGTTTCCTTCTCCGATCGACTTGGCTTGTACTTGCCGCTTGAGTCGGTCTCTTCCTCGCCACATGCATTTGGTAGCAATCTCCATCATCCGACTCAAGGTCATGTCCCGGTTCGATCAAACTTCAGACTCAATTCTTCGTTTTGACGCCATCTTTGAAGGCGCAAACCGCCTGATAATCGTACACATTTTCCACAAGATGGTGTAGAGTGATCCACCTCTGAATATACTCTCGAGAGTCTCATTGGTTTTCGCACACGACTTGCAGCTCACAATCCAGCTGGTTGCTTGCAAGTTCCTTCAAAGGTTCTCGACGAACACTGGGACAAATCTTCCCAAGTGTAAATACTGCTAGGAGGTAATCGATTCAACCACGCCCGCTGAACCTTCCAACATGAGGGGCAATGCTTCATGGCCACCTCGCCATTCCCACCACCAATCTGAACAGCCACTGGTAATCTTCAAGCTGTTTGTGCTTGACTCACCAAAGGAACTTGTCGACTCTGTTGCCAACCTGAAATTGGGGGGAATCACAGCGGCTCTGATAGCCCTGCTGAAACATTCTGGACCAGAAACATGCACTCGACTGCTCGTGGGAGCATCTCTCTCGGGTCCGCCGCGATGGGCTCTATTCCGGTCGACCAAGCCTTGCATGATAATGGATCACGCATCGAAGCCTGGTTCCATGGGGTCGACTGGAGCTCTTCGCCCCACACTGAGCTGACGCTTGTCATCCTGTCGCCGAGGAGCATAAGACCCATCCCTCGGAGGGGAAGCGGGCACTCGACGCCTGTCATCTCGGTCGTGTCGGTCTCCATACTGATCTCGCCGATTGTCGCGCCCTTCACGCCGCGGAGGCGATCTAAGATCTGGAGCCGATCGAATCAGATTCGCAGCGACGGATCGATCAGGAATTTGCTGCGCGATCGCGACACGGCTGAATTCTGGTCTCCTCTCGCCGGAGCAAATCCTCGATCCGCATCAAACCTCTGCTAGCCTCCGACTGAGAGGGCTGGATGGACTCTGCTATACGGGTTGCAGCTGCTAAATTCTGGATTGGGGTTCGGTATACCTGAGTCGGCGGGAAGAGTTGACGTCGATTGGCGTCGGGAACTTGTTGCCGCGCACGCTCGTCGAGTGCTCGCTGAAGGTTCTCCAGACGAGCGCGTTCAGCCAGATTGGCCAAACGTGCCTCCTCCAAGGCGCGGGCCTCGGGGGTTTCTCCCGCGATGGGAGTATGCAGGGCATCCATGTTCCTGCGGCGAAGCTCTTCTCTCTGCAGAGAGTCGAGTGTCTCGGGCTGGTACTCTTCGTGGTCTCGTACGGGGTCGCCCCCGCCGCCTGCCCTGCCCTCATGGGCGAAGCCAGGAGGGCTGCGGGGTCCGTTGACCATCAAGATTTCTACCGCCAGATCACTGCTATCACACTCGGATGCAGTCTCTACGGAGCCAGTCGACAGATCGAACAGGCCGTAGAGAGACTCGCCGGGCTTAATTGCCGCGACCTGGGCGGTGGCCGTCTGGCGAGCCACCGCGTGCTTCACCCACCACTGGAGCCTCGACCGACCAGAGCGCTTGCGCTGGTGGGAGACCGGATGGGTGGTCGATAAGGGAGTCGACCGATATGGGGTCGGCGGTTGCCACAGCAGAACGCCGCGGACACATGCGCGAAAGTGCGTCGCACCGCGGACGGGGAGCGCATCAATGTCGAGTGGAGCCTCCTGGAGCCATGCGGAGTCGTCGGCGACAAAGGTGAGAGCGCCGAGACGGATCTCGCGCCCCTTGACCAAAACTCCAGCAGTCATCATGATGAAAGTACTCGGAAGTACCGCAACTTCTCCACAAAATCGCTAAAACACCTGCCCCAAGGTGGGCACCAACTGTCGTGGATCTAAGTCTGACAGTAGAGTGGGGGGTAGGTATGGAGAGGCAAGGTCCTAGCTATGGAGAGGTTGTAAACACAAGCGATGTACGAGTTCAGGCCCTTCTCGGAGGAAGTAAAAGCCCTACATCTCGGAGCCCTGAGGCAGTCGAGTGGATTATGTGTGAATGTGTTACAAGGGTGCGAACCCTTCTGCCTGTGGAGGGGGGTGGCTTATATAGAGTGCGCCAAGACCCCTGCCAGCCCACGTAATGAAGGGTTTAAAGTACATTAAGTCCAGGCATCGTAACGCCCACATAAAGTGTCTTAACTACCATAAAGTCTATTCAATTATAGGCCGTTGCAGTGCAGAGTGCCTCCTGACCTTCTGGTGGTTGAGTGAGTCTTCATGGTCGAGTCCTTCAAGTCAGTCGAGTGGGTTCCTCGTAGGTCGACTGGAAGGTGATCTCTTCTAAGGGTGTCCTTGGGTAGGGCACTTAGGTCAGGCCTATGACCCTACCCTAGGTACATGAATCCATCAGGTGGTACACCTTGGGCCAGGTGACGGGACAGTGGTCGCCACGAGCATCTTGTAGGCCAATTCATAGGAAACTTCGGATGATGTGATTTACATAAAATACGGTAGTACCTCAAATTTGAAGTGTCAAGTTCTCAACATTTTTTTTCTTCAAAATACAAAAGGAACTCTGTGCATTCTAATTAGCAGGAGAAAAGTTTGATTTACAAAAGAGAGTGTAGAGTTGGGAATGCTCAGACCAGGTCGTCATTCACAACTACTAGAAGCAACATGTGCGCTTTGCCTCGTCAGCTGGCATAAGCATGATATAATTGCAGACGTTGTTAAGATAAGATGTTTCACAAAGAGTCTCTATGCAACAAATTACAATCTGAATGATGTGATATAGAAGCAATGTATATATTTCTGTGTCCCTTTGACTATAGAGAAAACACACTATTTCATATTACATGCTAATCGTTTACCCAAAAAGGCTTCCGCCCCGCTTTATATATAGCCACAACCACACATCACAAACACCAAGAGAACAAGAAATGAGAAATGAAATCAACATGTATACAAAACACTACTAAAACAGCTAACGAGCTCTGAAGGACCCAACAAACTAGGACATCGGAGACCGCGACAGCCTCATGTCATGCCATCGACGCACGCGTGACATGGGAGCTATTCGCCGTCATAGGAAAGCCACACTCCGTCACCTCCCAAGGCCAGCCCTGTTTTTCCACCATCCGTCTCTGGCTTCGAAGGGATTGCTTGGTTACTAGGGAATCAATCCACTAGTGGAACTGATCCTAACGTGGATTGGGTTGACCCCATGCTACCTCCTGAGCACTGCGTTGGTTTTCCCTTGAAGAGGTGTAACACCCCGGATTCGTTGCGCCAGGTGTCTGCCAGTTATTCTCCGTCGTTGCCATGTCATTTGCTTGCGTGTTGCATTTTATCATGTCATCATGTGCATTTCATTTTGCATACGTGTCCGTTTCATGCATCCGATCATTTTCCCCGTTGTCCGTTTTGCAATCCGACACTCCTATGTCATCCGGCGTTCCCTTTTTGCCTCTTCTCTTGTGCGGGTGTTAAACGTTCTCGGAATGGACGAGGTTTGCCAAGCGGCCTTGGTATAGCACCGTGAACCGCTGTCAAGTTTCGTGCCATTTGGAGGTTGTTTGATACTCCAACGGTTAACCGGGTAACCGTAAAAGCCTCTTTCTCCTTGCAGCCCAACACCCCTTCCAAAGTGGCCCAAAACCCATCTAAGTCTCTTCCATGCTCTCGGTCGTTCGATCACGATCGCGTGGCCGAAAACCGCTCCCCATTTGGACTCTCCTAGCTCCCTCTACCTATAAATAAGCCTCCCCCTTCGAAATCCCGGGTCCAAACCCTAGCCATTTTCCTCCCCGCGCCGCCGGACACTTTCTCCTCCCACCGGACATGTCCAGCGCCGCCGCCCGTCCAATCCGGAGCCGCGACCTGTCCTCCGCCGCCGCCCTGCGCCGCCCGCCCACTGGCCCGCCTCCGCCCTCCCGCCCGAAGGCCCGCCGCCGGGTCCTGTCCCCGCTGCCACCACGAGGCGCCGCGCCGCCGAGCCGCCTCCGCCGTCCGTGGCCTCCGTCGCCGCTGCCGCTGGCGCTGCCTTCCGCCGCCGCCGCTCCCGCTCCCGGCCGAGCCCGCGTCGCCTCTCGCTGACCCGCCGCCCTCGCCGGCCTTTTGCCCGCCGCCTCAACGCCCGGCCGCCGCCCGCCACGGAAGCGAATCGCGCGCGCCGCCCCAAGCCCCCTCTGCACCGCCCCTCGCCGCCGCCACCGTGCGACACGAGATCCGCTAACGCCGCCGGATCAGCCCGCCCCGAGCATCTCCGGCCTCCCTCCGGTCGATCTCCGGCGAGATCCGCGCTGCCTCGAAATCCATGCTGCCTCAGGTTGACTTTCCCCCTCCAAAATTCCACCAAGTCCCGTATATTCATACATTATCATGCCATGTTCATCATGCTGTATCTCTGTGCATACTACTCCGTTTCGTGCGTGTAATATGTCTAATTGTTCGCCTCAACGATTACTTCATTTCATTCCATTGCATCATTTTCATTTGAGCTTATCTTGATGCCCGAAATGCTGTTGGAAGAGTGCATATTGATGTTAATCTGCTAAAACTGTTATGACTTGCTCATTTGTCATTTTTGCCATGTTTGATGTGTGCATCCTATGAGGTTGATGTCTTCATGTGTTTTGATCTATGCCATGCCATCTTTCCAGGGATGCCATCCATGTATTTTTGTGATTTGTGTGCTGAGTGCATCAAGCTTGTTAAGGAGGGTACTTGCGGTTGCTGTTTTCCTGACAGATTCTGTTATATTTTGTTGCTATGTAAGCCTGCTGCTACAAGTCATTTCGTGCATTATTCGGGAGATGTTCACTAGGGATGTTTTGTTATACATGTCTTGCTCTATCCATTCATGCCCCTGGTTGCATTTATAGCTTGCTGTAGGTTGTTCATATCTTGCTCCAAAGTTGCTAAATAATGTTGCTGTCAGCCTGTTAACATGAAGTTCAGTTTTGGCCATGTGCTTTTCTAGTGATCCATGCACCCTATGAACTTGCTCTTGCCATGCTTAGCTTCATAAACATGCCTTCTTACTGTTGGGTGACTTGCTATGCCATGTATTGCTCTGTGGTGAGTGGTTAAAGCTCACCAACATGTCTACTTATTGTTGTTCCTGCCATGTTTGAATCTGTCATATAACTTGCCATGTTTACATGGGTGCCATCATATTTTCTGTGCCTTTTTGGCTCATGGTCAGTAAGGGACTTTTGATCTATGCTATTAGTAGATTCATGCCATGCCTTTGGTTGCCATGATAAGTTCCTGTAACATGTTGTTTGATAGCTCTAAACATTGCAACCTGATGTTATTTCTGCAAAAGTCTGAAACTGTTATTATTTGCAATATTTCCATGTCTTTTGGAGCATGTTCTAGTGATTTTTGGAGTTAGCTCAGTGTTCATGTTTTGTTATGCTTTACCTGTACTTCATGCCCATGCCTTTTGTTCTTATGTTGGGGTGCTGTAGCATATTGTTTTGATACTTGCAAGATGCCTAGTTGCTGTTATGGACAGATTGTTGTTATGTCTTGTTCGGAGTGTATGTGTTGCACTGTTGCTCCGTTTTGGGTGTGCTCTATATGAAACTTGCTTGATTTTGCATGTAGTTTCATATTACCATGTTGCATCCTTGTTTTGGTGTGTTTACTTGATGTTTGGGTGCATTTTGCATCAATGCCATGCTTAACTTGTTTTGCTCATATCTTCTAGCCGTAGCTCTGAATCTAATGAATAACTTGACTAGAATTTCGTGTAGATCCTCGTGGTGCATCTTAACTTGCTGTTTAACAACTTGAACATAAGGTTTATTCAGATCTGGACCAATTTTGAAATTTGCATATGAGGACTTACCGGATTTGTTATATGTTGTTCCCGGTCTCATTTAAACTTGCTTTGATGTGTTACTCTTGTATGCATCATCTCTTGCCATGAGTAGCTTCATGTAGCTTTGTTATGCATTATGCTTGTTGTGCATATTGTCTTGTCCATGTGTGGTGTGTTTACTATGTTGTGTGCTTCTTCTCGATAGTTCCCGTTTCGTTGCGATCGTGAGGATTCGTTCGTCTACGTGTGGTTCGTCTTCGTGGCTTCATCTTCTTCATGGACTCGTTCTTCTTCCTTGCGGGATTTTAGGCAAGATGACCGCTACCCTGGATCTCACTACTATCATTGCTATGCTAGTTGCTTCGTTCTATCGCTATGCTGCGTTACCTATCATTTGCTCTTCAAGCCTCCCCAAATTGCCATGAACCTCTAACCTTGACACCATTCCTAGCAAACCATTGTTTGGCTATGTTACCGCTTTGCTCAGCCCCTCTTATAGCGTTGTTAGTTGTAGGTGAAGTTGAAGATTGCTCCATGGTGGATAGGGTTATGTTGGGATATCACAATATCTCTTATATTATTAATGCATCTATATACTTGGTAAAGGGTGGAAGGCTCGGCCTTATGCCTGGTGTTTTGTTCCACTCTTGCCGCCCTAGTTTCCGTCTACCGGTGTTATGTTCCCGGATTTTGCGTTCCTAACGTGGGCGGGTGATTTATGGGACCCCCCTGACAGTTCGCTTTGAATAAAACTCCTCCAGCAAGGCCCAACCTTGGTTTTACCATTTGCCTCACCACCACCTACCTTTCCCTTGGGAGTAATTAACCCAAGGGTCATCTTTATTATAGCCCCCCGGGCCAATGCTTGTCTAAGTGTTGGTCCAAACTAGAGCACCGTGCGGGACCATCCCTTGGCGACTTGGGTTACGTCGGTACCTGTACGCTTAGCTTATCCGGTGTTGCCCTGAGAACGAGATTTGTGCAGCTCCTATCGGGATGTCGGCGCATCGGGCGGTCTTGCTGGTCTTGTTTTACCATTGTCGAAATGTCTTGTAAATCGGGATTCCGAGACTGATCGGGTCTTCCTGGGAGAAGGTATATCCTTCGTTGATCGCGAGAGCTTATCATGGGCTAAGTTGGGACACCCTTGCAGGTTATAAACTTTCGAGAGCCGTGCCCGCGGTTATGTGGCAGATGGGAATTTGTTAATGTCCGGTTGTAGATAACTTGACACCAGATCTGAATTAAAACGCATCAACCGTATGTGTAGCCGTGATGGTCTCTTCTCGGCGGAGTCCGGGAAGTGAACACGGTCTTTGGGTTATGTTTGACGTAAGTAGGTGTTCAGGATCACCTCTTGATCATTGCTACCTTCACGACCGTTCCTTTGCTTCTCTTCTCGCTCTCATTTGCATATGTTAGCCACCATATATGCTTAGCTGCTGCTGCAACCTCACCACTTTACCCCCCTTCCTTTCCCATTAAGGTTTGCTAGTCTTGATACCCATGGTAATGGGATTGCTGAGTCCTCGTGGCTCACAGATTACTACAACAACAGTTGCAGGTACAGGTTATGCGATGATCTTGACGCGAGAGCGATGATTGCTTGTTTTTGGAGTTCTTCTTCTGCTTCTTCTTCGATCAGGGGATAGGTTCCAGGTTGGCAGCCTGGGCTAGCAGGGTGGATATTGTTTGAGTTTCTGTCTATGTATCATCCGTAGTCGGATGTTGATCTCTTATATGATGATATTGTATTCGTGTGGCTTTGTTTGCCTTTTGTATGTATCCCCATCTATTATGTAATGTTGATGTAATGATATCCACCTTGCAAAAGCGTTCCAGTATGTGGGTCTATCCTTGGTGGGACCTTCGAGTTCCTTTTGGATAGGGTTGCATATTGGGCGTGACAAGTTGGTATCAGAGCCTCGACCGACCCTAGGAGCCTCCTTGATTGATCGTGTAGTTTGGCCGTTGTCAAGTCTAGAAGAAAACTGATTTCCGAGTCTAGTTATATCGGAGAGTAGGAATTCTTTTTACTCCTCTACCCCTTCGTCGCTCTAGTGAGGAATCTTGACGTAGGTGTTTTGAATTACTCCTCTTCCCGTTCAAATTTTTCTTTAGGATCACGTGGTTAGTTTCGTGAATTATCCATCCTCTTTTGTCCGGTGCATTTCTCGTCAAGTTGACTCGAGCCTCTTCATTGTTGTCAAGTTCAATCCTCAGTTGTTTTATTTTCCCATCTGCCCTCCCCTTTTTCTCCTCAGAACCGCAGTCCGTAATCGAGTATCCTTCTTACTCGTGCGAAGTCTTTGTTTTCAACAGGTGTTTTTCTCTTCAAGATATTCGTCGGTTTCCCCTTCCAAGTTGCCTTTGTTTTCCCGCCCTCCCACCCTCTTCTTCCCGGAGCCTGGGTCTTTTTCGAGCATCAATTTCATTCGTGCGGAACCTCTTCAGTCTTTCGTAAATTACTTCAACCGGTGAATTCTCGTCTCGTTCGTCATTCTTCATTCCTTTCTTTTTCCGGTGGACTCAATTCAAGTTTTTCGTTGTCGATCGTATTCTTTCCCTCAGCTAAAATATTTTCCTTTGCCTGTTCGCCTCTTGCCAGTTTATCATTCCGGAGTCTAAGACATCTCAGGATATTCGTCTGTGTGCGAATTAATTCGAGGTTGTCACCTCATTCAAATATTTCGATTGTTCCGGGGCATCATCTATCTGTTCAACAATCCTTTCCAACGGTGTTTTTCTTTTAGTGGGCCCTAACCCACAGGTCTTTTCCCAGGATGTTACCTGACTCTTCTAATTTCCCCGGAGTTATTGTCAATTCTTTTCAAGTGTGACGTAAGAATGAATTCCATCAGTCACAGGCCTTCCCCAAGGTCGCTTTCAAATTCTTTTCATGGTTTCCTCAACCTTTTCGGTTTTCATTCTCCCGAAGTATCTCAGTAATTTTGGTGGTGTTTCTCGTCATCATTTGAAGATCGAAGAAGAGTTTTCTCTAAATCTTGTCCGTTTTCTCGAAGATTCGCAGTTCTAGTTTCTTGTTATCTTCTTTTAATTATTCCATTTGTCAGATATTCTTCCTTATCCATCCGGAGTATTTCAGGAGTTGATTGCTTTTCATTTCACCGGAGGCCATCATTCCAGTTATCGTTCGCTATTTATCCCGGTGCTTCGTTCAAGTGTTCTTTAATCAGCTCATGATCTCTTTGTTCTTTTCCATCTGAATCCCCTCTAGCATATTTGTTCTTCTAATTCTTCCCAGTGTTTCATTCTCTTTCATCAGTCATTTTGAATTCTTACGGTGGTTCGTTCAAGATTCTTTTCTTTGATTAGCATATCAATTCATTCGCTCTTTTCAATCATACCTGTGGTTCATGAAGATCTTCTCAAGTTTGCGATATGTCACTTCTTAATCCTTTTCAAGAAGAATAAGTAGTATGCAAAAATCCATTGCTTGTCATCAATTTAATTTGATGAAGGATAAGCATACAATAAGTCTTATTCTTATTTCATCCAATCGGGTAATCCCTTCCTTCAGAGTTTGTTCTTGAGGAATAAATTCTAGTTCCAAGTGTTCTCATCTTTTCTTTTCCGGAGTTCAAATTTCCTTGGTCATTTTGTCGAACCCCCATCTAAATCGTCGCAAGGCTCATCTTATTCTTTCATCCTTCATTCTATCTCATCATCTTTTGTCACTAGAGTTCTTCATGGTGGTTCTTTATGATTTAATTCATTCTTCAAGAGTTCATAAACATTTTGTTGGTGGAGCTCAAGTATCTTCTCTTCTCGCGTCTCGAAGTGCAATTAATTCTCCATATCCTTTTGAAGTGGAGTTTTGCATTTCTTCGTTCTTCTCAGCTATCCAATCTTTTCCGTTTGTGGCCGGTTATCACCTTATAATTTTGAGATGTTATCTATAAGTCCACAAGAACCTTATTCTTTTCGTTGTTGAATTTTCTCAACAACTCCGTTCAATCTTTTCTTCTAAGATGCTTTCAATTTCATTCATGGTAGAAGTTGTCATTTTCTTCTCCGTTCTTTCATTCAACTCTTTCAATTCTTTCCGGAGGTTTTGTGTCATGTCTTCATCAAGTATCTTTCCATCCTCTCAAGTTCATGTCTCCATTCCTTCCATTTTCAGCCAGAGTGCTGCCTAAATCCTTTCAGTCTTATTCGTTTCTAACTCATTCTAACAGGAGTTGTTTCATAGTCTATCTGTGTCCGTCAGCTTTCGATTCTCGTCCTTCTCGTCGTTCCTCTCTTCTTCTCGAGTGCTCTCGATTCTTTGCTTCTTCTCTTGAGTTCTTGCTTCACCTCGTCCCTTTTTCCTTCCGTTTCAGTCCTAAGATCTCGGGACGAGATCTCTTGTTAGTGGAGGAGTGTTGTAACGCCCCGGATTCGTTGCGCCAGGTGTCTACCAGTTATTCGCCGTCGTTGCCATGTCATTTGATTGCGTGTTGCATTTTATCATGTCATCATGTGCATTTCATTTTGCATACGTGTCCGTTTCATGCATCCGAGCATTTTCCCCGTTGCCCGTTTTGCAATCCGACACTCCTATGTCATCCGGCGTTCCCTTTTTGCCTCTTCTCTTGTGCGGGTGTTAAACCTTCTCGGAATGGACCGAGGTTTGTCAAGCAGCCTTGGTAGCACCGGTAGACCGCCTGTCAAGTTTCGTGCCATTTGGAGGTTGTTTGATACTCCAACGGTTAACCGGGTAACCGTAAAAGCCTCTTTCTCCTTGCAGCCCAACACCCCTTCCAAAGTGGCCCAAAACCAATCTAAGTCTATTCCATGCTCTCGGTCGTTCGATCACGATCACGTGGCCGAAAACCGCTCCCCATTTGGACTCTCCTAGCTCCCTCTACCTATAAATAAGCCTCCCCCTCCGAAATCCCGGGTCCAAACCCTAGCCATTTTCCTCCCCGCGCCGCCGGACACTTTCTCCTCCCACCGGACATGTCCAGCGCCGCCGCCCGTCCAATCCGGAGCCGCCACCTGTTCTCCGCTGCCGCCCCTGCGCCGCCCACCACGCCTCGCCTCCGCCCTCCTGCCCAGCGCCGCCCGCCGTCGGGGTCTCGTCCCCTGGCCCAGCGCCCGCGCCGCCAGCCGCCTCCGCCGCCTCCGCCGCCCATGGCTGCCCGCTGGACCTCCCCCCGCCATGGCGCCACTGGGCGCCCGCCGCCGCCGCTCCGCTTCCTTAGCCCGCTCGCCTCTCCGCCGACCCGCCGCCCTCCGGCCGCCCCTTTAGCCGCCCGCCGCCTCAACGCCCGGGCGCCCGCGGCCACGGAAGGCCTTGCGCCCGCCCCCAAGCCCCCTCCGCCGCCCCTCGTCGCCGCCGCCGTGCGACACCAGATCCGGGCCGGCGCCGCCCGGATCCCCCTCGAGCATCTCCGGCCTCCCTCCGGCCGATCTCCGGCGAGATCCAGCGCTACCTCGGAATCCGTGCTGCCTCATGTTGACTTTCCCCCTCCGAAATTCCACCAAGTCCCGTATATTCATACATTATCATGCCTTGTTCATCATGATGTATCTCTGTGCATGATGCTCCGTTTCGTGCGTGTAATATGTCAAATTGTTCTTCCCAACGATTACTTCATTTCATTCCATTGCATCATTTTCATTTGAGCTCATCTTGATGCCCGAAATGCTGTTGGAAGAGTGCATGTTGATGTTAATCTGCTGAAACTGTTATGACTTGCTCATTTGTCATTTTTGCCATGTTTGATGTGTGCATCCTATGAGGTTGATGTCTTCATGTGTTTTGATCTATGCCATGCCATCTTTCCAGGGGTGACATCCATGTATTTTTGTGATTTGTGTGCTGAGTGCATCAAGCTTGTTAAGGAGGGTACTTGCTGTTGCTGTTTTCCTGACAGATTCTGTTATATTTTGTTGCTATGTAAACCTGCTGCTACAAGTCATTTCATGCATTATTCGGGAGATGTTCACTAGGGATGTTTTTTTATACATGTCTTGCTCTATCCATTCATGCCCCTGGTTGCATTTATAGCTTGCTGTAGATTGTTCATATCTTGCTCCAAAGTTGCTAAATAATGTTGCTGTCAGCCTGTTAACATGAAGTTCAGTTTTGGCCATGTGCTTTTCTAGTGATCCATGCACCCTATGAACTTGCTATTGCCATGATTATCTTCATAAACATGCCTTTTTACTGTTGGGTGCCTTGTCATGCCATGTATTGCTCTGTGGTGAGTGGTTAAAGCTCACCAACATGTCTACTTATTGTTGTTCCTGCCATGTTTGAATCTGTCATATAACTTGCCATGTTTACATGGGTGCCATCATATTTTCTGTGCCTTTTTGGCTCATGGTCAGTAAGGGACTTTTGATCTATGCTATTAGTAGATTCATGCCATGCCTTTGGTGGCCATGATAAGTTCCTGTAACATGTTGTTTGATAGCTCTAAACATTGTAACCTGATGTTATTTCTGCTAAAGTCTGAAACTGTTATTATTTGCAATATTTCCATGTCTTTTGGAGCATGTTCTAGTGATTTCTGGAGTTAGCTTAGTGTTCATGTTTTGTTATTCGTTACCTGTATTTCATGCTCACGCCTTTTGTTCTTATGTTGGGGTGCTGTAGCATATTGTTTTGATGCTTGCAAGATGCCTAGTTGCTGTTATGGACAGATTGTTGTTATGTCTTGTTCGGAGTGTATGTGTTGCACCGTCGCTCCATTTTGGGTGTGCTCTATATGAAACTTGCTTGATTTTGCATGTAGTTTCATATTACCATGTTGCATCCTTGTTTTGGTGTGTTTGCTTGATGTTTGGGTGCATTTTGCATCAATGCCATGCTTAACTTGTTTTGCTCATATCTTCTAGGCCGTAGCTCCGAATCTAATGAACTTTATATGTAACTTGACTAGAATTTCGTGTAGATCCTCGTGGTGTATCTTAACTTGCTGTTTAACAACTTGAACATAAGGTTTATTCAGATTTGGACCAATTTCGAAATTTGCATATGAGGACTTACCGGATTTGTTATATGTTGTTCCCGGCCTCATTTAAACTTGCTTTGATGTGTTACTCTTGTATGCATCATCTCTTGCCATGAGTAGCTTCATGTAGCTTTGTCATGCATCATGCTTGTTGTGCATATTATCTTGTCCATGTGTGGTGTGTTTACTATGTTGTGTGCTTCTTCTCGATAGTTCCCGTTTCGTTGCGATCGTGAGGATTCGTTCGTCTACGTGTGGTTCGTCTTCGTGGCTTCATCTTCTTCATGGACTCGTTCTTCTTCCTTGCGGGATTTCAGGCAAGATGACCGCTACCCTGGATCTCACTACTATCATTGCTATGCTAGTTGCTTCGTTCTATCGCTATGCTGCGTTACCTATTATTTGCTCTTCAAGCCTCCCCAAATTGCCATGAACCTCTAACCTTGACACCATTCCTAGCAAACCATTGTTTGGCTATGTTACCGCTTTGCTCAGCCCCTCTTATAGCGTTGTTAGTTGTAGGTGAAGTTGAAGATTGCTCCATGGTGGACAGGGTTATGTTGGGATATCACAATATCTCTTATATTATTAATGCATCTATATACTTGGTAAAGGGTGGAAGGCTCGACCTTATGCCTGGTGTTTTGTTCCACTCTTGCCGCCCTAGTTTCCATCATACCGGTGTTATGTTCCCGGATTTTGCGTTCCTAACGCGATCGGGTGATTTATGGGACCCCCCTGACAGTTCGCTTTGAATAAAACTCCTCCAGCAAGGCCCAACCTTGGTTTTACCATTTGCCTCACCACCACCTACCTTTCCCTTGGGAGTAATTAACCCAAGGGTCAGCTTTATTATAGCCCCCCCGGGCCAATGCTTGTCTAAGTGTTGGTCCAAACTAGAGCACCGTGCGGGACCATCCCTTGGCAACTTGGGTTACGTCGGTACCTGTACGCTTAGCTTATCCGGTGTTGCCCTGAGAACGAGATATGTGCAGCTCCTATCGGGATGTTGGCATATCGGGCGGTCTTGCTGGTCTTGTTTTACCATTGTCGAAATGTCTTGTAAACCGGGATTCCGAGACTGATCGGGTCTTCCTGGGAGAAGGTATATCCTTCGTTGATCGCGAGAGCTTATCATGGGCTAAGTTGGGACACCCCTGCAGGTTATAAACTTTCGAGAGCCATGCCCGCGGTTATGTGGTAGATGGGAATTTGTTAATGTCCGGTTGTAGATAACTTGACACCAGATCTGAATTAAAACGCATCAACCGTATGTGTAGCCGTGATGGTCTCTTCTCGGCGGAGTCCGGGAAGTGAACACGGTCTTTGGGTTATGTTTGACGTAAGTAGGTGTTCAGGATCACCTCTTGATCATTGCTACCTTCACGACCGTTCCTTTGCTTCTCTTCTCGCTCTCATTTGCATATGTTAGCCACCATATATGCTTAGCTGCTGCTGCAACCTCACCACTTTACCCCCCTTCCTTTCCCATTAAGGTTTGCTAGTCTTGATACCCATGGTAATGGGATTGCTGAGTCCTCGTGGCTCATAGATTATTACAACAACAGTTGCAGGTACAGGTTATGCGATGATCTTGATGCGAGAGCGATGATTGCTTGTTTTTGGAGTTCTTCTTCTGCTTCTTCTTCGATCAGGGGATAGGTTCCAGGTCGGCAGCCTAGGCTAGCAGGGTGGATATTGTTTGAGTTTCTGTCTATGTATCATCCATAGTCGGATGTTGATCTCTTGTATGATGATATTGTATTCGTGTGGCTTTGTTTGCCTTATGTATGTATCCCCATCTATTATGTAATGTTGATGTAATGATATCCACCTTGCAAAAGCGTTCCAATATGCGGGTCTATCCTTGGTGGGACCTTCGAGTTCCTTTTGGATAGGGTCGCATATTGGGCGTGACAAGAGGAAAGGGTGATGCAGCAAAGTAGCGTAAGTATTTCCCTCAGTTTTTGAGAACCAAGGTATCAATCCAGTAGGAGGCTCCTCAAAAGTCCCACACACCTACACAAACAAACAAGAACCTCGCAACCAACGCGATAAAGGGGTTGTCAATCCCTTTACGGTAACTTGCAAAAGTGAGATCTGATAGAGATAATAAGTTAAGATAAATATTTTTGGTATTTTTATGATATAGATTGGAAAATAAAAGATGCAAATAAAAGTAGATGGAAAACTTATATGATAAAAGATGGACCTGGGGGCCATAGGTTTCACTAGTGGCTTCTCTCAAGATAGCATAAGTATTACGGTGGGTGAACAAATTACTGTCAAGCAACTGATAGAAAAGTGCATAGTTATGAGATTATCTAGGCACAATCATGTATATAGGCATCACGTACGCAACAAGTAGATCGAAACGATTCTGCATCTACTACTATTACTCCACACATCGACCGACTCCTGCCTGCATCTAGAGTATTAAGTTCATGAAGAACAGAGTAACGCATTAAGAAAGATGACATGATGTAGAGGGATAAACTCATGCAATATGATATAAACCCCATCTTTTTATCCTCGATGGCAACAATACAATACGTGCCTTGCTGCCCCTGCTATCACTGGGAAAGGACACCGCAAGATTGAACCCAAAGCTAAGCACTTCTCCCATTGCAAGAAAGATCAATCTAGTAGGCCAAACCAAACTGATAATTCAAAGAGACTTACAAAGATAACCAATCATACATAAAAGAATTCAGAGGAGATTCAATTATTTCTCATAGATAAACTTGATCATAAACCCACAATTCATCGGATCTCGACAAACACACCGCAAAAAAGAGTTACATCGAATAGATCTCCAAGAAGATCGAGGAGAACTTGGTATTGAGATTCGAAGAGAGAGAAGAAGCCATGTAGCTAATAACTATGGACCCGAAGGTCTGTGGTAAACAACTCACAACTCATCGGAGAGGCCTTGGAGATGATATAGAGGCCCTCCATGGTCAATTCCCCCTCCGGCGGAGCGCCGACGAAGGCTCCAAGATGGGATCTTGCGGATACAGAAGGTTGTGGCGGTGGAATTAGGTTTTTGTGGTGCTCCTGGATGTTTTCGGGGTATGTATATATATATATATATATATATATATATATATATATATATATATGCGAAGGAGGTAGGTCAGGGGAGCCACGAGGGGCCCATGAGGGTGGGAGGCGTGCCTGCCCCCTAGGGCACGCCGGGCACCCTCGTGGCCGCCTTGGTTACTTCTTGACGTCCACTCCAAGTCTCCTGGATTGCGTTTGTTCCAAAAAGATCGCTCCCAAAGGTTTCATTCCGTTTGGACTCCGTTTGATATTCCTTTCCTTCGAAACACTGAAATAGGCAAAAATATAGCAATTCTGGCTGGGCCTCTGGTTAGTAGGTTAGTCCCAAAAATGATATAAAAGTTTAGAGTAAAGCCCATAAACATCGAAAACGGGTAATATAATAGCATGGAACAATCAAAAATTATAGATACGTTGGAGACGTGTCAAGTATCCCCAAGCTTAATTCCTGCTCGTCCTCAAGTAGGTAAATGATAAAAACAGAATTTTTGATGTGGAATGCTACCTAGCATAATTCTCAATGTAATTTTCTTTATTGTGGCATGATTGTTCAGATCCAAGTGATTCAAGATAAAAGCTTATAAAACATAAAAATAGTAATACTTCAAGCATAGTAACAAGTAATCATGTCTTATCAAAATAGCATAGCCAAAGAAAGCTTATCCCTACAAAACCATATAGTTAATCCATGCTTCATTTTCATCACACAAAATACTCCCATCATGCACAACCCCGGTTTCAGCCAAGCAATTGGTTCATACTCTTTAATGCGCTTCAGCTTTTTCAACTCTTATGCAATACATGAGTGCAAGCCATGGACATAGCACTATATGTGTAATAGGGTGGTGGTTGTTAAGACAAAAAGGGAGAAGATAGTCTCACATCAACTAGGCATATCAATGGGCTATGGAGATGCCCATATAATAGATATCAATGTGAGTGAGTAGGGGTTGCCATGCAACGGATGCACTAGAGCTATAAATATATGAAAGCTCAACAAAAGAAACTAAGTGGATGTGCATCCAACTCGCTTGCTCACAAAGACCTAGGGCATTTTGAGGAAGCCCATCATTGGAATATACAAGCCAAGTTCTATAATGAAAAAATCCCACTAGTATATGAAAGTGACAACATAGGAGGCTCTCTATCATGAAGATCATGGTGCTACTTTGAAGCACAAGTGTGGAAAAGAGATAGTAGCATTGTCCCTTCTTTCTTTTCTCTCATTTTTTCTACTTTTTTTATTTGGTGGGCTTCTTTGGCCTCTTTTTTGTATGGGCTTCTTTGGCCTCTTTTATTTTTATAAAGTCCGAAGTCTCATCCCGACTTGTGGGGGAATCATAGTCTTCATCATCCTTTCCTCACTTGGGACAATGCTCTAATAATGAATATCATCACACTTTTATTGATTTACAACTCAAGAATTACAACTCAATACTTAGAACAAAATATGACTCTATGTGAATGCCTCCGGTGGTGTAGCGGGATACGCAATGAATCAAGAGTGACATGTATGAAAAATTATGAAGGTGGCCTGGCCACAAATACGATGTCAACTACATGATCATGCAAAGAGCAATATGACAATGATGGAGCGTGTCATAATAAACGGAACAGTGGAAAGTTGCATGGCAATGTATCTCGGAATGGCTATGGAAATGCCATAATAGGTAGGTATGGTGGCTGTTTTGAGGAAGGTAAATAATGGGTGCATGATACCGGCGAAAGTTGCGCGGTATAATTGAGGCTAGCAATGGTGGAAGGGTGAGAGTGTGTATAATCCATGGACTCACATTAGTCATAAAGAACTCATATACTTATTGCAAAAGTCTACTTGCCCTCAAAGCAAAGTACTACTACGCATGCTCCTAGGGGAAGGGTTGGTAGGAGTTAACCATCGCGCGGTCCCGACTCCACACATAAGGAAGACAATTAAAAGAGCACCCCATGCAACAAATTTGTCACACAACTTTTACCATACGTGCATGCTACGGGACTTGCCAACTCCAACACAAGTATTTCTCAATTTCATAATTACCCAACTAGCATGACTCTAACATTACCACCTTTATATCTCAAAACAATTATCAAGCATCAAATTGATCATAGTTTTTAATGCACTTTCTATGGTAGTTTTTATTATACCCAACTTGGATGCTCATCATTATAGGACCAAATTTATAACCATAGCAAATACCATTCTGTTCTAAAAGACTCTCAAAATAATATAAGTGAAGCATGAGAGATCAACAATTTCAACAAAATCAAGCCACCGCCGTGCTCTAAAAAGTATAAGTGAAGCTCATAGAGCAAAACTATCTAGCTCAAAAGATATAAGTGAAGCACAAAGAGTATTCTAATAAATTCCAAATCATGTGTGTCTCTCTCAAAAGGTGTTTACAGCAAGGATGATCGTGGTAAACTAAAAAACCAAGACTCATATCATACAAGACGGTCCAAGCAAAACACATACATGTGGCGAATAAAAATATAGCTCCAAGTAAAGTTACCGATAGACGAAGACGAAAGAGGGGATGCCTTCCGGGGCATCCCCAAGCTTAGGCTTTTGGTTGTCCTTGAATATCTTGGGTTTCCATGGGCATCCCCAAGCTTAAGCTCTTGCCACTCCTTATTCCATAGTCCATCAAATCTTTACCCAACACTTGAAAACTTCACAACACAAAACTCAACAGGAAATCTCATAAGCTCCGTTAGTGTAAGAAAGAAAAACCAACACATAAGGTACTATAATCAACTCATTCTTTATTTATATTGGTGTTAAACCTGCTATATTCCAACTTATCTATGGTTCATACCCCCCGATACAAGCCATAGATGCATCAAAATAAGCAAACAACACACGAAAAACAGAATCTGTCAAAAACAGAATAGTCTGTAGCAAAAATAGGAAGTCCTGGGAAATTTGTCTATCTACAGCAAAAATAATCAACTGAAAAGCACGTTTCTGTGATTTACTAAAATTATTCTCGTGCGTGCAAAGTTTCTGTTTTTCAGCAGAATCAAATTAACTATCACCGTAGGTTATCCTATAGGTTCTACTTGGCAAAAACACTAATTAAAACATCAAAACACATCTAAACAGAAGCTAGATGAAATATTTATTACTAAACAGAAGCAAAAAGCAAGAAACAAAAATAAAATTGGGTTGCCTCCCAACAAGCGCTATCGTTCAACGCCCCTACCTAGGCATAAAAGCGAGGATAGATCTACGTATTGCCATCTTTGGTATTTGGAAAGAAAAGAGAGAATTTTCTTTCCATAGCATTCATTCTTCTATTTTGGGAAGTCACATTGCCATTAATGTAGGAAGAAATATTAAGCACGTTACGGAAATTTGCATCTAAGCTAGCCTTCATTTCTTTGATAATTTCGTTTTGATAAAATCATAAGAGAGTGGTGAATTCAACCTTATCATTCATGGGGTGCCCAAATACAATTTTCATTTTTTCATAAGTATCTATAGCACCCCCTTCAAGAAAACCTCCTTCAAAAATAGAATCTAGAACTTGCTTGAAAGAAGCGAGTAAGCTGACATAAAAGCATTTTAAGTAAATCTCAATTTGATATTGTGGCACATAGCTAGCCCGAATCCTTAATAACCTATCCCAAGCATCTTTTAAAGACTCATCAAGTTTTTTTTCGAAAAGGGGGGATTCCCCGGCCTCTACATTAGATAGATGCATACGTCCATCTTATTAACCAAATAAAGTAGTGTCAACATGGTTCCAAAGGTCTCATAAGGTAATAAAAAAGCACATAGAGCTCATACAGAGCCAAAGAGGGCTAGAAACATCAACTAGCCAAGAAAAGACGCCACAACCGGCTGGCTAAAACTAGATAGGGATACTAAATGCCTATCCTATTACATGACCGCCATCCAAACCGGTTGAAGATATCCCGAGCTACCATCTCCCAGCGGAAAGACCCAGTAACCAAATGCTCCCTGGCCTCCTTCTGGGTGAGTAGCGACCACGAACAGATCAATGCCGTAGTTCGGAATAAGACCTGCAAAAAATGTATACATGATATTCTGTTAAAGACCAAATCATTTCGCAATTCCAAGTCCACAAAGAAAGCACAAACTCCAACCCAATATGTCTCGCTAAGTCGCTCAATCCCATTAAGCCAAGTCCCAAATAACACATTAATGTAATTCGGTGGGTTGATATTAAAGCAATGTGGACCGTCTCGCCAAAGTACCTTGGCCACGGCAATAAAAAAAGGTGTTTGATAGTCTCATCCCGATCGCGAAAACTACACCTAGTAGGTCTTGTCCAATTACGCTTTATCAAGTTGTCCTTAGTTAAAATAACTTGTTTATGGACAAACCACATAAACACTTTTATTTTCAAAGGAACTTTGACATCCCAAACATGCTTGGACGAGGAATGGAGTTGAATTAATAACATCAATATACATTGATTTAACCGTAAATGCTCCGACTTAGTCAACTTCCAACAGAATTCATCGGGTTGTTGAGAAACCGGACTTCCATCGCCTCCTAACTCGATAGAGCCATTCTTCCCAACGATTGCCGCTAGCGTCAAATTGGAACTGAATATTAAGGGGGTAGATTGAAAGACCGATGCAACGAACACCTCACGTCGTTGAACAATGCGGTACAAAGACGGGTATTGATGGCCAAGGGTGTCTCACCGAGCAAGTATCCTCCCGAAACGTGTACTTGTGCCGCTTTCCAATAACAAACTTCGTCCTATTAAACAATGCCTGCTTGACTTTCACAAGGCCTTTCCGTAAGGGCGAGTCGGTCGGCCGGATCAGAACTCAGGACAAAGTTTTTGTCTGGAGGTACTTACTACGAAGGATTTGAGCCCACATAGCATCATTCTCCGAAGAGAGCTTCCACAGCCACTTGCTAAGAAGATATTTATTCTTAACTTCGAGATTCTCAATACCGAGACCCATTTAGTCTTTCGGTCTACAGATGATATCCCATTTAGCAAGCCGATATTCTCTTTTAAGCTCATCACCCTTCCAAAAGAAACGCGATCGATAGAAGTCCAGTCTCTTTCTAACACCAACTGGTACCTCAAAGAAAGATAGAAGAAACATTGGCATACTCATGAGCACCGAATTAATTAGGATTAATCGGCCTCCATATGACATGAGCTTACCCTTCCAGCAGCTCATTTTCTTCTCAAATCGGTCCTCGATGCACTTCCATTCTCGGTTTGTCAGCCTACGATGGTGGATAGGAATCCCCAAGTAAGAGAAGGGTAACTCTCCCAACTCACATCCAAACAATTGCCTATAAGCATCCTGTTCATCTTTGGCCCTACCAAAACAGAACAGCTCGCTCTTATGAAAGTTGATCTTTAACCCGGTCAATTGTTCAAATAGGCATAACACAAGCTTCATATTTCTCGCCTTGGCCAAGTCATGCTCCATAAAGATGATTGTATCATCAGCGTACTGAAGGATGGAAACACCTCCATCAATAAGATGAGGTACCAATCCACCGACTTGACCATTTTCCTTAGCCCTTCCTATCAAAATTGCTAACATATCCACCACAATGTTAAACAAGATAGGGGACATCGGATCTCCTTGTCTTAGGCCTTTATGTGTCTGGAAATAGTGACCTATGTCATCATTAACTCTAATTCCCACACTACCTTTTTGCGTAAATGATTCAACCTGTCGGCGCCAGGCTTCATCAAAACCTTTCATACGCAATGACTGTTGGAGGAATGGCCATTTGAACTTATCATACGCTTTCTCGAAATCCACCTTAAAAATCACTCCATCTATTTTTTGGGAATGGATTTCATGGAGCGTTTCATGCAGGACTACCACCCCTTCAAGGATATTTCTGTCCGGCATGAAAGCGGTTTGGGACTGTTGCACCACAGAATGCGCAATCTGTGTGAGTCTGTTAGTCCCGACCTTGGTGAAAATTTTGAAACTAACATTGAGGAGACATATCGGCCTGAATTGCTCAATTCTCACCGCATCCGTCTTCTTAGGAAGCAATGTGATAGTCCCAAAATTCAAGTGAAATAATTGAAGCTGTCCAGAGAACAGATCATGGAACATAGGTAGTAAATCCCCCTTAATAATGTGCCAGCACTTTTTATAGAACTCTGCCGGGAATCCATCCGGTCCAGGAGCCTTATTGTTTTTCATCTGTGTAATGGCATCAAACACCTCCTTCTCCGAGAACGGGGCAACCAGAATATCATTATCGACAGCCGATAGCTGAGGTACATCCTCAGTCCTGGACTCATCGAGGGACACACTATTATCCTCCGGAGGTCCAAATAACTGCTTATAATAGTCGGTAATATATGTTTTTAGGTTATCCTGACCTAAAATAGTGCCCTCGTCTTGCTCAAGCTGAAAGATATGCTTCTTTCTGTGTTTGCCATTTGCAATCAAATGGAAGAACTGAGTATTCGCATCCCCCTAGACCACTTTGCTGACTTTCGCACGCAAAGCCCACTTCAGTTCTTCTTCGCGGAGCAATTCTTTTAACCTCTTCTCCGCCTCATTTTTAACCTGAAGCTCAGCTGGTGATAAAATATTGGATTCGGCCTGTATGTCCAGGTCCTGTATAAGAGTAAGGAGTCTATCCTTTTCAATCTTATACTCACCACTGAGGTGCTTAGCCCAACCCCGCAAGAACCTTCTCAAATGCCTAATCTTATTCTGCCAACGCTCAATCGCAGTTTTGCCTCCTACACCTTTAACCCATTCCCTGGCAATCAAGTCCAAGAACCCCTCGCGTTCAAACCATGACATCTCGAAGGAGAAGGTGTTCTTGTTACCCACGTGGTTCGGCTCCCCTGAGTCCACGAGCAAAGGGGGTATGATCGATATTCCCCTCGAAAGAGCTTGCACAGTAACCGAGAGGAACTTTTGTTCCCATTCCACGCCGCAAGAACTCGATCAAGTTTTTCATAGGTTGGGTTTAGCAGAGCATTAGCCCAGGTAAACTTTCGACCAGAAAGCTCTATCTCTCTCAGATCCAAGCTTTCAATAATGGTGTTGATCATGAAAGACCATCTGCCATCAAAGTTATCATTGCTCTTCTCCTCTCTCCTCCTGATGATATTGAAATCACCTCCAACTAAAATTGGCAGTTGTTCTGACCCACAGATTCGAACAAGGTCCGCTAGAAATTCTGCTTTAAGCTCGGGTTGTGCGGCACCATAGACCGCCACCAAAGCCCAGTTAAAACCATCTATCCTAGACCTAACTCAAAACTTCACCGCGAAGTCGCCCATCACTACACTTCGGACTTCAAGCGAATCGCATCTCACACCTAGTAAGATACCACCCGATCTTCCTCGTGGAGGGAGGCAATGCCAATCGAAATCAATACCACCCACAAGAGAGGAGAGAAACTGTGGTGCGAAGTTATCTCTATCCGTCTCCGATAGAGCAACAAAATCTAACCTCTGCTCTAAAGCTGCCTCAGCCAGGAACCTTCTTTTAGCCAAGTCCTTCAGACTTCTGCTATTCCAAAAAATTCCTCTCATATTTCATCATGGAATTTTTTAGTGGTTCGAATCCTAGCACTCCAATGAACTGCGGAATCATGATAAATCTTCCGTTTCCACTTACGCTTAGGTTTACTAAGCTCAGTCTCCCGGTCCTCATGACCGGGTTCACAAATATGACTAGCATCATTCTCTAGGGGTGCATCATCTTCCTCAGCGTCATGATTGGGGGGTCCTAGATCCGCACATAGATTATCAAGCACTCTAACCCCTAACGCATTAATCTCATCATCATTCATTGGTTTAACTGCTGCAAGATTACGAATAGTCTCTAAAGCACGTTCCGCCTCCAAATCTAATAGATCATTCACCGAATTGGTAATCTCACTATCCGTAGCACCTAGTGAAACTCCTAATTGGTTTGCATTATTTATAATGTCCTCATTAGAAAAATGCAATAAGGAATTAGATAAGTTGACGGACATACCAGAAGATAAAGCAGCCTCCTGAAGCTTGGCCGCCCTCATAGCGCACCGCTGCTGCATATCGTCCACCTCAGGGATGTCGAGGATGCGAGCACTCATCCGTCTCCCCTCGGAGATAGGGTCCGGGATCCCACCAAACGCGACAACCTCCTCCCTAGTAAAACCTGGCACTGAAACCCTGAAAGGTGGTGCCGAAGTTACCAGAGATGGCGTCTGTGCGTTCCTGATCCCCTGAGACGGGTGCCCCACACCAGGGACCCCGGCCAAAGGTAGTGGCGAAGAGGGGGTAGTGGGGGCCGCCTGCCCGCACCCTCCTCCCACCCCAGCCGCCGGCTCAGATGAAAGAGCCATCGGCGAGGTGGTCCTCCTAACCGTCGGTGAAGAGGGAGGAGACAGGGCCTCCTGCCCCGGCGTCCCCCCTAACGCAGCAGCAGCCTCAGTGGTTACCACCACCAACGGAGTAGCAGGAGTCGAGGCCGCCTGCCTCGGGCTCCCTCTCTCAGCAGCGGCCGACACCCTCGGGGCCGGCGCCACCGACGCCACCGGGATCGTTATGGGGATGGGAGAAGACGGGGCCACCTGCCCCGAACCCCCTCCCCCACAACCCATCGCGCCCGCAGTCGCCGACACCGAAGTCGCGTCCGCGTGAGGCGCCAGAACAAGAGAAGCACCCTCCGGCCTCCTCTCCGTAGCGCCGACCAAAGTCCTCGCCTGCCGTCCAGCAGACAAACCAGCCTCCCCCTCGAACTCCAATGGAGGGAGCGTGTGCTCAAGACAATCACCAGACTCTACCCGGTCACTCCAGAGTCTGGGAGGTGCCGAGGCTGGCTCAAAAGACCCAAAACACAAAGTAGTCATGGGCACCGCTGGTGAAACTGCGGGCTCAACCCCGGTCCCATCCCCAGGCGACTGAGAAGCTGTGTGAGAACCGTTAGACCCCTCTCACGTGGGCTCATCTGACGGTGGCCCCTTGGCCCCCGCATTACCATTCCTGTCGTGCATGTCAACATCATTACCATTAACAGCATCAACAAATAAATCGGTGTCCTCAAACTCGATCTCTAGCCGGAACACCTCTCCCTTATAGGTCCAGTTGACCTTATGAGGCACAAACTCAATATCCAGTACGCTAACTAAAAGCCATGCAACCCCATGGGCACGCGTGAAAGCCATATCCACTTTCTCTGTCTTTCCAACCATGATGCCTAAACTGGCCACCACTCGAGCATCCTGCAGAGGCTTAGATGGAGCCCCTATGAACCGCAACCAGACCTGCGTAAGCGGCTTTCCCTTAGGCTCAACCTGCTTCCACTTGTTAAACTCCAGGATACACGTAGTCCCGGGAACTTTACACAAGCCAAAGCTCAACAATCTCTGCAGGTCATCCACTGATGGGAAATCAACTTTAAAAAGCCTGTCCTCGATGAGCACCAAATCCCATCTAAAATTCCCGGGAGCCAGCTCCTGAAGCCTCCTCACAATCTGTGCCTCAGTCACCTCGCCCTGGGTCGCCCTCACAATCCCGGTAGTCAAACTCAGGGTATCCTCCGGGACCTCTCTCGCCACCGGGGACTCAAAAAACATATGCTCAGCACAGTATACTCCATAAATATTCAGTGTCGGAGGCAAGTCACGCAATAACGGGCACTCCCCCGAGTCATTTGCAAGCTTGCCACATGACTCACATAGCTGGGCCACACACTCAGCAATAAAGTGGCCCTTCTCACCACAACGGTAACAAATCATCCTCTCCTTATGAGCATATTTGGATGCCCTCTCGGCATCAGACCTGTCGGTAGCCTCATCCACCGTCCCAGCCTCAGGAACCTCAACACTCGCCAGAGCATTCACCACCTCCATCGCCTGTGAAGGAAGCTCAAAAGAAGTATGCTCAGACTCCTCTGCCGCAGCTGTAGGAACAACAACGCTAGGCGGGGGCGGGCGGCGAAATCTCCCACGGCCCCCACCCTGACCACCACGATGGCCACGAAAGCCTCCTCTCTGACGGTGATCCGGGCCAGAAGCCCCCTCGACAAAACCACCTGCCGGGCCGAGAAACGGTCTCTCAGCCGACCCGTCGCTCTGCCAGGCATATCCACGCCCTCCTCCCATAGAAGAAGATCCTCGGTGTTGTCCTTCACCATACGCATCATACCCATCATCCCCCCACTAGCCTCGGGGCGGATCGTTGGGCTCTTTGTTGTTCGTCTGAGTCTGACCGGACCGGTTCTGTGCCGGCCTTGCAACGTAATGGGGCGGAGGTTTGCCTATGGTCGCCGGCAAGCCTCCAACAGGCCGAGGTCCGCCACCGCGGCCAGCAGGAACCTCACCAGAAGCGCCCGACACGGGAGGTCGAGGGCCTCCACGACCCGCAGCTTGGGGAACAGAGGGCGCCGCACCTGGCGCCGGTGGTCTCACCCCACCCCGTCCGACAGCATGGGCAATGGGCACCGTACCCGGCGCCGGCGGCCTCAGGCCTCCCCTCCAAGAGGCCGGCTGCAAGGGAGCTTGTCCCGGAGGCTGCGCACCCAAGGGGCAGGCGCCTTGGCCTGAGGGACCAATTGCGACGGCCCCACCCGCCGGCGGCCTTTGGCCAGGCTGCACCAGGACTCCACGTCCGTCACCCGCCACCGGCGGAGGAGCCGCCCCACCCCGACCCGCAGCGCCGAAAGAGGGCCGCTTGGCTGGCGGCGGAGCATCCCCACGGCCTGCCATGCCTGGCAGCGGCCGGATTCTCCAAGCCCGACGATCACCATAGGGAGGGAAACCTTTCGTCCCAGCCTTGCGAACCCTAGAACACGCCGGCGCATGGGCGAGAAGGATACAGTCTTCCTCGTACGTGCATGGGATCACGTCGAGCTGAGAGGGCGCGACGCGGCTCTCCTGGGCCACATACCCAGTCGAATCCGGTCCAGCCAGGCCCTCGTGAATACCCCCATGATGGGCCTCATACCCATGCACAGTCCGACAACCGGACCACTCCTCAACGGCCCCTTCGTGGCCCAAGAGGAGATTCAAACGAGCGTCCCTTGCCGCCCTGATCTCGGCAGCCGGCGGCGCTGGCTCCGGTCTCCCTCTCTTCTTCTTCTTCTTCTTACGCACTACGAGACTCCAATCATCTTGCGGGAAGAAATCGGACAAAGTAACTGGTTGGATACATACCTTAGGTAGAGGCCCTTTCCAAGGCCGGATCGCCGTTGCCGCCGTCCTCCGGTGGATAATCCGGCGAACCACCTCCACCTTATCCTCAGAATGTAGCCTGATCCGCGCCGGATCATCGCCCGACACAATTTCATCGACCAACGCGGCGACTTCTTCCTCCGAGTATCCAGGGTTGAATGCCTCGCGGATCACGTCAGAAGGTGTCGGCGAGTAGTCCGCCGGAGATCTGCCCGCCGGATCCCCGTCGTCGTCCTCCCCTTCATCCGAGTCTGCGAGCACCCATAACCGCCCCCAACACGCCTCGCAGATAGATCCACAGGTTCCGGCCGCCGGCTAGCGACATTCGCCGCGGGCGTCTCTCGAGTCGCCTCTCGAGTCGCCTCTCAGGTCGCCATGACTTCGTCGTACCTGCTTGTGTAGACACTCATCAAGTAAATAACGAAAAAATTCGGAGTCATCTTCATCAAAATTATTCAAACTCTCATTGGTAACACCGGTAGGTCTTTCCATAGCATCATTAAGTGGAGCAATCAGAGTGCTAAGGAAATCGTTATTATTGGTATTGGAAAAGTCACACAATTTGGTATTATCTTGAGCCATTGTGACAAGCAATCCAACATACAAGAACACAAGAGGCAAGCGAAAAAGAGAGGTGAACGGGAAAAAGAGGGTGAATAAAACGACAAGGGTGAAGTGGGGGAGAGGAAAACAAGAGGCAAATGGCAAATAATGTAATGCGAGGGAGATGAGTTTGTGATGGGTACTTGGTATGTCTTGACTTGAGCGAAGACCTCCTCGGCAATGGCACCACAAATCCTTCTTGCTACCTCTTGAGCACTGCGTTGGTTTTCCCTTGAAGAGGAAAGGGTGATGCAGTAAAGTAGTGTAAGTATTTCCCTCAGTTTTTGAGAACCAAGGTATCAATCCAGTAGGAGGCTCCTCAAAAGTCACACGCACCTACACAAACAAACAAGAACCTTGCAACCAACGCGATAAAGGGGTTGTCAATCCCGTCACGGTAACTTGCGAAAGTGAGATCTGATAGAGATAATAAGGTAAGATAAATATTTTTGGTATTTTTATGATATAGATTGGAAAATAAAAGTAGATGGAAAATTTATATGATAAAATATAGACCCGGGGGCCATAGGTTTCACTAGTGGCTTCTCTATAGATAGCATAAGTATTACGGTGGGTGAACAAATTAGTGTCGACCAATTGATAGAAAGGTGCATAGTTATGAGATTATCTTGGCATGATCATGTATATAGGCATCACATCCGCAACAAGTAGATCGAAACGATTCTGCATCTACTACTATTACTCCACACATTGACCGACTCCTGCCTGCATCTAGAGTATTAAGTTCATGAAGAACAGAGTAATGCATTAAGAAAGATGACATGATGTAGAGGGATAAACTCATGCAATATGATATAAACCCCATCTTTTTATCCTCGATAGTAACAATACAATACGTGCCTTGCTGCCCCTCCTGTCACTAGGAAAGGACACCGCAAGATTGAACCCAAAGCTAAGCACTTCTCCCATTGCAAAAAAAGATCAATCTAGTAGGCCAAACCAAACTGATAATTCGAAGAGACTTGCAAAGATAACCAATCATACATAAAAGAATTCAGAGGAGATTCAATTATTTCTCATAGACAAACTTGATCATAAACCCACAATTCATCGGATCTCAACAAACACACCGCAAAAAAGAGTTACATCGAATAGATCTCCAAGAAGATCGAGGAGAACTTGGTATTGAGATTCAAAGAGAGAGAAGAAGCCATCTAGGTAATAACCATGGACCTGAAGGTCTGTGGTAAACTACTCACAACTCATCAGAGAGACCTTGGAGATGATGTAGAGGCCCTCCGTGGTCGATTCCCCCTTCGACGGAGCGCCAGCGAAGGTTCCAAGATGGGATCTCGCGGATACAGAAGGTTGCGGCGGTGGAATTAGGTTTTCGTGGTGCTCCTGGATGTTTTCGGGGTACGTAGATATATATATGCGAAGGAGGTAGGTCAGGGGACCTACGAGGGGCCCACGTGGGTGGGTGCGTGCCTGCCCCCCTAGGGCGCGCCGGGCACCCTCGTGGCCGCCTTGGTTACTTCTTGACGTCCACTCCAAGTCTCCTGGATTGCGTTTGTTCCAAAAAGATCGCTCTAGAAGGTTTCATTCCGTTTGGACTCCGTTTGATATTCCTTTCCTTTGAAACACTGAAATAGGCAAAAAACAGCAATTCGGGCTGGGCCTCCGGTTAGTAGGTTAGTCCCAAAAGTGATATAAAAGTGTAGAGTAAAGCCCATGAACATCCAAAACGGGTGATATAATAGCATGGAACAATCAAAATTATAGATACGTAGAGATGTATCACCCCATCCTATAACCCAACCCCTCTCACTACTCTCGTACCTTGGCGTGGATTGGTTCCACGGATGGAGGATGATTCATTTTTACCCCATGGTTTGGAGTGGAATAGGGTGGTTTGAGCTGTGGAAAATCCATGTTCGAGCTAAACCAAAAAACTTTTGGGCATTGCTGGGGAACTATTCCACGCATTGGATGATGCACGTGGATCAGGATAAGAACCCAGTTGATACACGTGGGTTAGGCTGAAACCAAACAAGGCCAAAGAGGGTACCCCTGCCCACTCATCCTGGATCATAGTACGCCGCCCCGTTAGTAGACAGAGAGGCTCACCCCAGAGCACTCATGGACTGGCCAACTTGTTGCCGGGAACAGGACGACGGCCTTAGCAACGTCTCCTGTGAAGGAAACCCATACATCGTCACCGTCTCCGTCCAAGACCCAGAAGCCCGTCGCAACTATCGAGCATGGAAACTGCTGAGCATCGGCAGACCACCACTGCACCGAACCCCTGACCATGCTGAATTCCTAAGGCGGTATTGAGGGAGTCCTGGATTAGGGGGTATCCGGACTGCCGGACTGTGTACAGCGTCTGGACTATTGAAGCGTGAAGATACAAGACTCAAGACTTCGGCCCGTATCCGGATGGGACTCTCCTTTGCGTGGCAGGCAAGCTTGGCGATCCGGATATTGTGTTTCCTTTCTTGTAACCGACTCCATGTCAACCCTAGCCCTCACCGGTGTCTATATAAACCGGAGAGGTTGGTCCTTAGAAGGCCGATCACAATTACAATCATATACCATCATAGGCTAGCTTCTAGGGTTTAGCCTCTATGATCTCGTGGTAGATCTACTCTTGTATTACCCATATCATCAATATTAATCAAGTAGGAAGTAGGGTTTTACCTCCATCAAGAGGGCCCAAACCTGGTTAAACATCTGTGTCCCTTGCTTCCTGTTACCATCAGCCTTGACGTACAGATCGGGACCCCCTACCCGAGATCCACCGATTTTGACACCGACTTTTGTGCTTTCATTGAGAGTTCCTCTGTGACGTCGCCACAAGGCTCGATGGCTCCTTCAATCATCGTCAGCAACACGGTCCAGGGTGAGACTTTCCTCCCCGGAAAGATCTTCGTGTTCGGCGGCTTCGCACTGCGGGCCAATTCGATTGGCCATCTGGAGCAGATCGACAGCTACGCCCCTGGCCGCCGAATCAGGTTCGGAAACCTGAACTACACGGCGGATATCCGCGGAGACTTGATCTCCGACGGATTCGGGCCCACGCCAGGAGCACCGGACAGTCACGACGAGCATGGCCTGGGCCTGCTGTCGGACAATGCTCGTGATATCATCCCTGCAGTAGCCCCGGACTTAAATCCGGAGCAGGCTGCGTTGCCTAGGGACGGAGGGATGGACCCCGCCCCGCAGGCCATACCCTCATCGATGATGGAGCCGAACACAGGCCTCGCTTCTGAGGATGCCTGTGACTCCGGATCCCCGGATTCATACCTGGTCGTAGGATCCAGTCCGCGCGTTCCCGAGCCCGCCGAACCTGGTTGGCCTCCGGTAATGGAGTTCACCGCTGCGGACATCTTTTAGCACTCGCCCTTTTGTGACATGCTGAACTCATTAAAGTCTCTCTCTTTATCAGGAGACTTTCGGCCGAACTATGTCCGGCTCGAGTGGAAAGCAGACGACGACGAGATTCGCTGCCCACCCACCACCCACTACATAGCCACGGTTGATGATTTAACCGACGTGCTTGACTTCGACTCCGAAGCCATCGACGGTATGGATGACGATGCAGGAGAAGATTTAGAACCCATGGGGCGCCGGAGTTCCGCCTCGTTACACGACATATACATGGTGGACACGCCCAAGGAGGACGACGGTGACAATCCGGAAGATAAAAACCCCCGGGCAAAAGCCCAAGTGACGGCGCAGACGCCGTTCCAAGTCCAGCAATAGTAAAAATACCAGCAAGAGCGCTAGAAGGATCGATACTCCGGCCAACCCCGAAGGCAACAACGTCCATACGGAACCAGCGATGGAGCAGGACGAACCAGGTCACGCCGAACACAGTTCGGAGCAGACGCCCGAAAACAATGATCCAGAGGGACGAGTTCATCAAACCGGCCCAGGACAAGAAGATAGTCTGGATGATGACGCATTCACCATTCCGGAAGAATGCGCGGAATGAGATAACCTCCACAGAAAGCTTATGGCCACAGGCGAAAGTCTCGAAGAAGCGTATAACGGCTTAAAGTCAAGACAGAAACGCCAATCGCAGATGGAACAAAGTGCTTGACACTGAAGAAAGATATGGCGACGATCGCCATACAAAGAGCTACCCAAAACATAAGCTACTGCCAGAATTTGACGACGAGGCCGTTCCACCAAAGAATAACACGACCAGGAGAGCAGACGTACCACTCCATAACCACAACAAAGCAGCTACAGACGCCCCACACGACCTACATGAGCACCTGGATAAGAAAGTTGGCGCAACTAGGTCCATCTACGGATCTAAAGGACACACCTCGGCGAGGGACTATGGTCACCACAACGATTACACCAACCAAATGCCAGTTCGGAATAAACACCAAACACAACAACAGCCGACGGCATGCCACAGTACGTCCAGATACAGAGGGGCTGCTCACCCCCTATGCTTTACTTGATGAAGCTTCGACCACAATTTCTCTGTGGCTTTAGACACATGAACATAGAGGCATACTGACGGAACAGCGATGACCTGTGGTCCGGATAGAGGACTTTATCCTACATATACATATGGCTCGCGGGGATGACCTCCACGCCGTCAAATACCATCCGCTCAAACTAAAGGGACCAGCTAGACACTGGTTGAAAAGCCTCCCCGAAAAATCAATTGGGAGCTGGGAAGAACTCGAAGACGCCTTCAGGGCCAATTTTCAAGGGACTTATGTCCGGCCTCCGGACACTGACGATTTAAGTCACATAGTCCAACAGTCCGGAGAGTCCGCCCGCAAGCTTTGGAACAGATTCCTCACTAAGAAGAATCAAATTGTTGATTGTCCGGATGCCGAAGCCTTAGCGACATTGAAACACAACATCCGTGACGAGTGGCTCGCCAGACACCTCGGCGAAGAAAAGCCAAGGACAATGGCATCCCTAACAAGCCTTATGACCTGCTTTTGTGCGGGAGAAGATAGCTGGCTAGCCCGTAAAGGCACCAGCGACCCCAGCACATGCGAAATAAGGGATGGCAACGGGAAGCTGCGGCGTAATAAAAATAAACACCAAAACAAGGAAGAGAGCCCGGATAACACAACGGTTAATGCCGGATTTAGGGGCTCGCAACCTAATCAACAAAACAAGCCATCTAAAGGCAATAAAGAGGGACCGTCCGGACTGAATAAAGCCCTAGACAGATTGTGCCAAATCCATGGCACCCCTGACAAGCCTGCAAACCACACGCACAGAGAGTGCTGGGTCTTCAAGAAGGCCGACAAATTGAATGCCGAACACAAGGGAAGGGAAACACCAAGTGAGGACGAGGATGAACCTCGCCAGCCGAACACTGCGGGACAGAAAAAATTCCCGCCAGAGGTTAAAACAGTAAACATGATCCACGCGACTCATACATCCATGAGAGGGCACGAACGCGCGCATAGAGACGTGCACGATATAGAGCCCATCATACCCGCACCTAACCAATAGATGTCTTATCCGATCACTTGGACGACCGGACTAGTATTCGGCGCGGCGGATTAGAGGCCTTGGTGCTTGACCCAGTATAATCGACGGATACTGTCTCACCCGGGTCCTCATGGACGGCGGCTGAGTCCCGGACTAGGGGGTGTCCGGATAGCTGAACTATCATCTTTGGCCGGACTCCTAGACTATGAAGATACAAGATTGAAGACTTCGTCCTGTGTCCGGATGGGACTTTCCTTGGCGTGAAGGAAAGCTTGGCGATACGGATATGTGGATCTCCTACCATTGTTACCGACTCTGTGTAACCCTAACCCTCTTCGGTGCCTATACAAACCGGAGGGTTTTAGTCCGTAGGACGAACAACAATCATACCATAGGCTAGCTTCTAGGGTTTAGCCTCTCTGATCTCGTGGTAGATCTACTCTTGTACTACCCATATCATCAATATCAATCAAGCAGGAGTAGGGTTTTACCTCCATCGAGAGGGCTGAACACAGGTAAAAACATCGTGTCCCTTGTCTCCTGTTACCATCCGCCTAGACGCATAGTTCGGGACCCCCTACCCGAGATCCGCCGGTTTTGACACCGACATTGGTGCTTTCATTAAGAGTTCCTCTATGCCGTCACCATCAAGAAGGATGCCCCGTCCCATCTTTAAAGACGGCACTGTGGCTTAAGGAGCTTTGGCTATCGGCCAAACTCTCCGGATAGGTAGTTTCCTTGTGACCGCCTGTTCGGCCGCTGCGCCGATGATGACTTCTCGGGTCATCGAAAGCATTCTTCACGTTAACTCGGAACTCGCCGAGCAGTTAGATCCGATGGAGCTCTCTTCCTTAAACAAGCTCTTGGATCGCGCCGCCATCTCGGGAGTCGCTTCTGACTACGATCAGATTGGGCTTAAACCCGACCTGAGAGAGATTAACTCTCCCCAGGTTACCCACCACGTTGCTATGGTCGAGGAACAATGCGGCGACCCTTCTTCTATCTTAAGGACTAGCTATGTCCGGATTCCTGATCTCTCCATGCTGGATTCCCGCGAAGGGGAGGACGTCACTCAAGCCCTGAACCTAAAGTCAGGCAGCAGGCTAGATTCATTGGACAACATCCAAGAACCCAAGCTTCCAAGTTCGGAAACTTCTTGGCCCTTGAGTTTTAGATTGGACGGGGTTCCGAATTTAATTCCACCCACCCACCCAAACACAAGCGATCTATCCCAAATCCGGCAAGAGCCCACAGAAACAGTACACCATTACTGGGCCAGATTCCTCTTGGTCATAAACAGGATAAAGGATTGCCATGAGGAGGACGCGATTTCATTCTTCTGCAATAATTGCACGGACAAGGGAATCCTCAACGCCGTAAGTCGTCGCAAAATCACACGCTTCGCCGACTTAGCGTCCATAGTATGAAAGTACTGCGCGATGGAAAGCGCCTGGAAAACCGAAATAATTTTTTGGGATAATCCGGCCCTGAATACAATCCCAGTCCGAAATAAAAGGGTGCATTATCGCCAGGCACCTGGGTTAAACACCAAAAAGCAAAAACCCTCTATAGGGCATGGAACCGCACTGGAAGGATGGCTCAAGGGACCCTGCAAAATTCATAGTACAGAGGGTGCCACTCCAACTCATAGCCTTAGAGCATGTTGGATACTACGGCAGGTGGCCCAAAGTGGTGAAGAGCTTCTAACTCCAGAATACCAGCCCAAGGATACCAATACGGTATTAACAGTCTTCGAGACTTTCGCATCAAATATTAAGCGGAAACGAACACTCCGCAGCCTTGCCGAAGTCTACCAAGTAGCAACAATAAACCCATGGAGTGACAAGGCTATTACTTTTAATGCCAGTGACGAACCTAAATTCCGAACAGCCCGAGCAACAGCCGCATTGGTCCTCAGTCCAATAGTGGACGGCTTTCGCCTTACCAAGGTACTCATGGATGGTGGCAGCAGATTGAACCTCATTTACGAAGAAACCCTCCAAAAAATGGAAATAGACTGGAGCCGCATTCAGCGAAGCAGCACAACCTTTAGAGGAATAATCCCCAGTCGGGAAGCATGCTGTACAGCAAAAATCACACTTGATGTGGTGTTCGGCACGCCGGATAACTATAGGTCCGAGGAGGTCACGTTCCAAGTGGCCCCGTTCAGCAGCGGATATCACGCTCTACTAGGGCGAGAGGCGTTCACAATTTTTCAAGCTATACCCATTACGGGTACATGAAGCTCAAAATGCCCGAGCCCAACGGAATCATCACTCTTGCTAGTGACCCGGACATAGCACTCCACGCCGAAAATAAGACAGCCGCACTGGCCCTGGAGGCACTATCCGAAGCCCTAGCGGCCGAGGAACTAACTACGCTGCGCTCCACGGTGAATAGGGACGATGTGATACTCGATAAGAGATCGAAGTCCACTTCCTTTAAACCAGCGGACGAAATAGTCAAATTCCAAGTCCATCCAACGGACCCTACAAAAACGGCCTCCATTGGGGCACAATTAAACCCTGATGTAGACGCCGCACTACGAGAATTCCTACGCGAAAACTGGGACATCTTTGCCTGGCACCCTTCAGACATGCCAGGAATCCCACGCCGGCTGGCCGAGCACAGCCTAAACATCATAAAAGGATTCAAACTAGTCAAACAGGCTCTTCGGCGTTTCTCCGAACCCAAAAGACAGGCCATGGGAGAGGAACTAGCCAAATTATTGGAGGCCGGATTCATCAGAGATATAAAACATCCGGACTGGCTAGCAAACCTGGTGATGGTACCAAAGAAGGACAAATCCTGGCGCCTATGTGTTGATTTTAAAGACCTTAACAAGGCTTGCCCAAAGGATCCCTTCCCCCTCCCCCGCATCGATCAAATTATCGACGCTACCGCAGGACACAATTCATTGTATTTCCTCGACGCATACTCCGGCTACCACCAAATTAAGATGGCAGAGACCGACCAGGCCGCAACGGCATTCATCACCCCATACGGCCCATTCTGCTTCAACACAGTGCCCTTTAGTCTCAAAAACGCCAACGCAACATATCAGCGCATGATTCAGACATGTCTGGCAAACCAGATCGGGAAAACAGTGGAGGCATACGTAGATGATGTGGTCGTCAAAACCAAGCACATCGAAACTCTAGTAGACGACTTGAGGCTCACGTTCGATAATCTCCGAACATATGACATTAAGCTTAACCCGGAAAAATGTGTTTTCGGCGTACATCAGCCGGAAAGCTCTTGGGGTTCATTGTATCCGTAGAGGAATTGAAGCAAACCCAGCCAAGATCCGAGCTCACACAATTGGATATCCCAAAGGACCTCAAACAAATATAAAATTGACGGGATGCGTGGCGGCTTTAAGCCGCTTTATCTCCGCTTAGGAGAAAAGGCATTACCCTTTATCGCCTCCTCCGACGCACCAAACACTTCGAGTGGATTTGATGCCACGGCGGACTCAAGAAATAAAATCCATATTGGCAACAAACCCGGTCCTGGCCGCGCCCAACATAGGCAAACCAATGCTATTATTTATCGCGGCAACTCATCAGGTGGTGAGCGCGGTGCTCGTTGTCGAACGAGAAACGGACGGACACAAGTTCCACCTTCAAAACCAGTTTACTACGTGCCCACTGTCCTGACTCCATGCAAGTCACGGTACCCGCATTATCAGAAGATAGCGTACGCGGTGTTCATGGCATCCCGGAAGCTGCGGCACTACTTTCAAGAGTGTTCCATAACATTAGCCTCCGAAGTACCTCTTAATGACATTATAAACAACCGCGACGCAACGGGCCGGATTGCCAAAAGGGCCATTGAGCTCCTCCCGTTCCACATAACCTATAAGCCACAGCGAGCTATTAAGTCGCAAGTTTTGGCTGACTTCATCACCAAATGGACTGAAGCTGAACTCCCTAAAGAGTACGGCGCGTATTCCAACTGGATCATGCACTTCGACGGCTCCAAAGTGTTGGCTGGTCTTGGGGCTGGCGTCGTCCTGACATCCCCAACCGGACATACGGTTCAATACGTACTCCAGATAATGTATACGGACTCCAACAACGCAGCCGAATACGAGGCCCTTCTACATGGCCTCCGAATGGCAGTCTCCATGGGCATTCAACGCCTAGAGGTGCGAGATTCAACCTCGCGATATCCCAAATAAATGGAGACTTCGATGCCAAGGATCCGAAAATGGTAGCTTATTGCAACGCCGTCCTAAAAATGTCAGCTCGGTTTGAGGGGCTCGAATTTCACCATATAGCCCGGGATAACAACCAAGCAGCAGACGTAGTGGCACGCATTGGCGCAAAGCGCGAGGCCGTCCCTCCCAACATCTTCCTAGAGAGGCTGTTTACGCCATCCGTACTATGGGAGAGGGAATCCGGAAATAATAACCCGGACCCAACGGCACTGCCCAACACCGAACATTCTAACACAATCGGCGGTTCTGCCGACGAGGTAACATCCTCAGCCCACGTAATAATGGCAGTCATTGCCCCGTGGACGGAACCATTCCTAGCCTACCTAACCAGGCAGGAACTTCCCGAGGACCAAAACGAGGCCCGCTGCATAGTGCGGCGATCTAAAGCCTATAAGGTCCATGAGGGAGAGTGAGGGAGTCCTGGACAAGGGGTGTCCGGATAGCGGACTATCATCATCGGCCGGACTCCAAGACTATGAAGATACAAGATTGAAGACTTAGCCCGTGTCCTGGATGGGACTTTCCTTGGCGTGGAAGGCAAGCTTGGCAATACGGATATGTAGATCTCCTACCATTGTAACCGACTCTATGTAACCCTAGCCCTCTCCGGTGTCTATATAAACCGGAGGGTTTTAGTCCGTAGGACGAACAACCATGACAACAATCATACCATAGGCTAGCTTCTAGGGTTTAGCCTCCTTTATCTCATGGTAGATCCACTCTTGTACTACCCATATCATCAATATCAATAAAGCAAGAGTAGGGTTTTACCTCCATCGAGAGGGCCCAACACAGGTAAAAACATCGTGTCCCTTGTCTCTGTTACCATCCGCCTAGACGCACAGTTCGGGACCCCCTACCCGAGATCCGCTGGTTTGACAACGACATTTGTGCTTTCATTGAGAGTTCCTCCGTCGTCACCGATAGGCTTGATGGCTCCTTCAATCATCAACAACAACGCAGTCCAGGTGAGACTTTTCTCCCGGACAGATCTTCGTGTTCGGCGGCTTTGCATCATGCGGGCAATTAAGCAGCCATCTTGAGCAGATCGAAGCTTCGCCCCTAGACATCAGGTCAGATTTGGAAGCCTAAACTTCACGGCTGACATCCGCGGAGACTTGATCTTCGACGGATTCGAGCCAAAGCTGAGCGTGCCGCACTGTCATGATGGGCATGATTTAGCTCTGCTGCCGGACAGTGCCCTGGAGGCGGCACATGAGTCCGCTCCGACCCTTAGTCCGGAGCCGACCGCACAGATCGAGGACGGGTGGCTAAACACCGCCTTGGGGGCTGCAACTTCTAGCGATGGAGCCGAATACTGACCTTGTCCCTTGTAAAGCTCGTGACTCCGAGGTGCCGGACTCCTCGCCGGACTCTGAACCTCCTGCGCCCCTACCAATCAAATCCGATTGGGCGCCGATCATGGAGTTCACCGCCGCGGACATCTTTCAGCACTCACCCTTTGGCGACATCCTGAATTCGCTAAAGTATTTCTCGTTATCGAGAGCCTGGCGGATGTGGTCGGGGCGGTTGGGATCTCGGACGACGAAGAAATTCAAAGCCCACCCACCACCCACTTTATAGCCACTGTCGACAATCTAACCGACATGCTAGATTAGGACTCCGAAGACATCGACGGTATGGACGACGATGCCGGAGACGACCAAGAACCAGCATCTACGGGGCACTGTAAGACCACCTCGTCATACGACATATACATGGTGGACATCCCAAAGGATGGGAACGACGAAGAAGCAGCAGAGGCAGATTCCTCTAAGAAACAGCCCAAGCGCCGGCGTCAGCGGCGCCGCTCTAAATCCCGCCACAGCAAGACTGGAGAGTCCGGCACCAGGGATAATAACACCCCAGAGAGTGCCGAAGACAACCCCCTCCAGCAAGATTCAGCGCAGGAGGACAGAGAAGCCAACCCTCATGAGAGAGCGGTAGACGAAGAGGTAGAGGATGATAATTACATGCCTCCCTCCGGAGACGAGGCAAGCCTCAACGACGACGAATTCGTCGTGCCCGAGGATCCCGTCGAACAACAGCGTTTCAAACGCAGGCTTATGGCCACGGCAAACAGCCTAAAGAAAAAGCAGCAACAGCTTCGAGCTGATCAAGACCTGCTGGCCGACAGATGGACCGAAGTCCTCGCGGCCAAAGAGCATCAACTCGAACGCCCCTCCAAAAGCTACCCAAAACGCAAGTTGCTCCCCCGATTAGAGGAGGAGGCATATAAACCTTCATCACCAGCGCACAATACGGTCGACCGACCACCTCGTGGCCGCGACAGAGAGGCCTCTAGGCCCTCCATCAGGATCGTACCCCGGCACCGCTCAAAAAGTATGAAGCCACGGGGGAATGCGTCGGACTTGCGAGACATATTGGAGGACAAGGCAAGACAATCAAGATCGATCTACGGATCACGTGGGCGCCCCACAATGCGCGACAGCTACCGTCGCGCCGGATACAACAACTCCGGCCGGGCCGAACACAGTAGACAAAGCTCGCTTGAGCTACGTCGTGATATTGCCCAATATAGAGGTGCCGCACACCCACTATGCTTCACAGATGAAGTAATGGATCATCAAATTCCTGAAAGGTTTAAACCCGTGAACATTGAATCCTACGACGGCACAACAGACCCCGCGGTTTGGATCGAAGACTATCTCCTTCATATCCATATGGCCCGCGGTGACGATCTCCACGCCATCAAATATCTCCCACTGAAGCTTAAAGGACCAGCTCGGCATTGGCTTAACAGCTTGCCAGCAGAGTCAATTGGGTGTTGGGAGGACCTGGAAGCCGCATTCCATGACAACTTCCAGGGCACATATGTGCGACCACCAGACGCCGATGACCTAAGCCACATAATTCAGCAGCCAGATGAATCGGCCAGACAGTTCTGGACACGGCTCTTAACAAAGAAAAATCAAATCGTCGACTGTCCGGATGCAGAGGCCCTCGCAGCCTTCAAACATAACATCCGCGACGAGTGGCTGGCCCGGCACCTAGGACAGGAAAAGCCAAAATCCATGGCAGCCCTCACATCACTCATGACCCGCTTACATGCGGGGAGGACAGCTGGCTAGCCTGCAGTAATAACCTCAAAGAAAAATTCGCAGTCCGGATACCAAGGACCGCAATGGCGGTCGCATCGAAACAAAACAAAGCGCCGTTAACGGCGATAACACCGAGGATCGTCGATCAACGCGGATTCAGAGGCTCTAAACCCGGTGAGCGGAAAAGGCCATTCAAAAGAACTACTCTGGGTCCGTCCAATTTGGACCGAATACTCGACCGCTCGTGCCAGATACACGGCACCCCCGAAAAGCCAGCCAATCACACCAACATGGATTGTTGGGTATTCAAGCAGGCAGACAAATTAATCGCCGAAAGCAATGACAAGGGGCTGCATAGTGATGACGAGGAAGAGACCCGGCCGCCGAACAATAGAGGACAGAAGGGTTTCCCCCCACAAGTGCGGACGGTAAACATGATATACGCAACCCACATACCCAAGAGGGAGCGGAAGCGTGCACTTAGGGACGTATATGCGATGGAGCTAGTCGCCCCAAAGTTCAATCCATGGTCCTCTTGCCCGATCACTTTTGATCGAAGGGACCACCCCACCAGTATCCGTCATGGCGGATTCGCCGCATTGGTTTTAGATCCAATCGTCAATGGATTTCACCTCACCAGAGTCCTGATGGACGGCGGCAGCAGCCTGAACCTGCTTTATCAGGACACAGTGCGCAAGATGGGCATAGACCCCTCAAGTATTAAACCTACAAAGATGACCTTCAAAGGCGTCATACCAGGTGTAGAGGCCAATTGTACAGGCTCAGTCACACTGGAAGTGGTCTTCGGATCCCTGGATAACTTCCGAAGCGAGGAGTTAATCTTTGACATAGTTGCGTTCCATAGTGGCTATCACGCTCTGCTCGGACGGACCGCGTTCGCAAAGTTCAACGCGGTGCCGCATTACGCATACCTCAAGCTCAAGATGCCAGGCCCTCGAGGAGTCATCACGGTCAACGAAACACTGAACGCTCCCTCCGAGCGGAGGAACACACAGCGGCTCTCGCGGCAGAAGTACAGAGCAGCCTCTTAAGGCAATTTTCGAGTCCGGCCGTTAAGCGACTGGACATGGCCAAACGCGCCCGGAGTAACATACAACAAGATCAACTGGCACATTCCGAGCACGCGTAGCAATGCTGCCCCAACCCCAGCCCTTGCATAATTGCAAGACTAGTCCCTCACGTACATAATTACGCTCTGGAGATACCATGGGCATAGGGGTAGGGGCACGACCACGACCGGCCCGGAGTACGGCTCAACCACACAAGGGGCTCCCAAGTGCGTCGTTTCTTTTTCTTTTTTTCTTTTTTTTACCCACAGGACTCCGTTCACGGAGGCCTGTCCGTGATATACCGCCAAACTCACGATGCAACAGCCGTGGAAGGAGACAAAGCTCTGATTTAACACTCAGGTGGTCTCCATTACGAGCATTAAATCTGTTTAATACACCATTCCGCAGCCTACCCCTGGAGGGGGCATGTTTAATAGTCCAATCCCTTGCTTACCGCACTATTTGTATCGTTCTGTATTCATGGCAGTATTTCTGGAATAAACAATGCATCGCCTTTTTGCTTATAATTGCATTTCTTTCTTATATATGTTCATTTATGACATCTCGCATCCGTACAGTTTGGTACGGCTGAATACACCAGGGGCTTAAGTTCCCCGCATTATGGTGTGATAAGTCCGAACACTTTCACAAGTGCGGCACTCCGAAATTATAGCATTATATGCATCAGCTCCGAATCATGTCTTGGGTCAGTAGTTGGGTTTGCCCGGCTCCCATGTTTTGGTACCTTATGTTTCGTTTTATCGGCTAAGGTAGCACTGGGAGAAACACTGCGATTGCACCCCGGTTGAGCTAGGCGAGCACCTCAGTGGAGAAAGCTAAAACTGACCGTCATGATAAGGCGAGAGCTGGTCGCTGTTCGAGAGGTCTTTTCGAGTCCCTAGAGGCTTATGCCGCTTAGAGCGAGGAACCGGCTTTGTCCGGCCCAGGCGTGGATAGCGCCCTGAACTCGGTCTTCCGAACACTAGGGGCTTCGCTGAAATTGAAAATTATAGAATTCTATGGCTAAGTGAGAGTGTTCAAGCATTATAAGTCCGGTTGCCTCGTTCGTTGTGTTGAGCGCCTCCCTAGATGGACCCAACAATGGGAACAAGAGCGCTCAAGTTTATCCCGAACACCCCATCACTCGTGGCATGGGGGCTGAAGCCAATGACTTGCCATCTCTCAGATTTGATAAATGGCCGCACAGAAGGTAATATTTTAAATTAATAAGCATTGCTTAGTGCATATGAACACAGTTTTCAGCGCACAGGATAACATAATGCGATTCTACTCAACTATTACATCCTTGGGGCACTCATCCGCAATCATGCGGGCTCCCTTCAGGACACTCTTATAATACATTTCGGGCGTGTGATACTCCTTGCCCGCCGGCGGCGCGTCCGTCAGAAGCTTCTCAGCGTCCATCCTGCCCAAGTGCACTTTTGCACGGGCAAGGGCCCGACGGGCACCTTCAATACAGGCGGAGTGCTTGACGACTTCCACCCAGGGACACGCATCCACCAGCCGCCGCACCAGGCGAAGGAGCTCCAGGCGTGGCCTCCTTGGGCCACACCGAACTAAGAGGCCCTTCATGGCCTGTTCGGCTACCTTAGGAGCTCGACCACCGCTTCACTGGTCGCTCGAAACACGGATGTCCGCCTCAAAGATATTGAGACCAAGACCTTCTCCGTCGAGCTCGCCTCCTCGGCCCGGTAGAATGCGGCAGCATCGGACACGCCATGAGGCAGATCTGCAAGCGCTCTGGAGAGCTCGAATTCGGGTAAGTAACGGTAATTCACATTCACATGCTTGCTTTGCATGAAAAATGCCTTACCCGCCGCTATTTTCTTCACCGCCTCAATATCCTGGAGGGCCTTACGGGCTTCGGCCTTAGCGGCTTTGGCGCTCTAAAGAGCCGATGCAAGCTCGGACTCTCGAGTCTTTGAGTCGCGCTCCAAACCCTCATGTTTTTCCATGAGAGCCTGGAGCTCTTGCTGCACCTCCGCCACCCGCGCCTCCTGCTTCTCTCGCTCAGCTCGTTCCGTGGCCACATTACGTTCGGCCGCGGACACGGCCTCCTTCAGGGTCGCCACCTTGTTCGTGGCCCCTGGAGTACCCACGTTATCCCTGTTATTTCCCTTGCAACCAAATCCTTTTCTGTAAGTGTAACGCCCCGGATCCGATGCGCCAGGTGTCTGCCAGTTATTCGCCGTTGTTGCCATGTCATTTGCATGCGTGTTGCACTTTGCCATGTCATCTTTTGCATTTTATCATGTCATCATGTGCATTTCATTTTGCATACATGTTCATCTCATGCATCCGAGCATTTTCCCCGTTGTCCGTTTTGCAATCCGGCACTCCTATGTTCCCCGGGGTCTCCCTCTTCTCTCTTTTCGTGTGCGGGTATTAAACTTTCTCGGAATGGCCCGAGGTTTGCCAAGCGGCCTTGGTATAGCACCGGTAGACCGCCTGTCAAGTTTCGTGCCATTTGGAGCTCGTTTGGTACTCAACGGTTAACAAGGGTAACCGTAAAGCCCTCTTTGTTTCCAGCCCAACACCCTTCCAAAGAGGCCCAAAACCCACCAAACTCTCCTCCATGCTCTCGGTCGTTCGATCACGATCGCGTGGCCGAAAACCGCACCTCATTTGGACTCTCCTAGCTCCCTCTATGCCTATATATAGACCCTCCCCCGAAATTCACGGATGATCCCCCCGAAACCCTAGGTTTTTCCCTCCGCACGCGGACATGTCCGGGCGGGCGGACACGTCGCCGCCGCCGCCCGGCCAATCGCCTCCCGCCACGTGTCCTCCGCCGCCAACCTCCGCCGCCCGCCCTTGGAGCCCATCAAGGCGAACCCTTGCAGGCCTCGCCGCCGCCGCCCGCTTCCCAGCAGCCCGCGCCGCCCGAGAGCCTCGCCGCCTCCTCGCCCGAAGCTCCGTCGGGCCGCCCGCCGCCAGCGTGCCCGCCTCCGCCTCGCCGCCATGCCGGCCTCGCCCGCCGCCGCCGGTTGCTTGCCTCCGCCTGCCCGGCCTCGCTGCCCCTTTGCCCGGCCGCCGTCCGCGCCTCGGCCACCGCCCGCCCTGCCTCCGCCGCCACCGCACGGCTCTGCCCGCCTCGCGGCCGGAAGGCCGCCTTGCGCCGCCTGCCTCCTTCTTCTTCTCTTCCGGTCGAGATCCGGGCGTGGTGCCGGATCCGGCAACTCCGGCCGCCCCTCGCCTCCCGCGCCACCCGAGCTCCGGCCGTCTTCTCCGCGAAGATCCGATTTAACTCCGCGAGCTCCCGACCTGCCTCGTAATCCGTGCAAATCCTCAGGTTGCCCTGATTTTCTTCTAAGTCCCCAGATCCATACATTTTCATGCATTTTCATCGCATCACATCTCTGCACCCGTAGCTCCGTTTTGCGCGTATAATATGTCAAATTGTTCGCCTCGACGAGTACATCATTTCATTCCATTGCATCATTTGCATTTGAGCTCATCTTGATGCCCGAAATGCTGTTGGAAGATGGCTTCAGATTGTTAGTTTCAGAATTTTATCGGTTCGAGCTCTTTTGTCATTTTTGCCATGATTTATGTGTGCATCCTATGAGTATGAGCTCTACATGAATGTTGGACTAGGCCATGCCATCTTTCCATAGGTGTTGACCTTGTATTTTTGTGAGTTGTGTGCTGAGTGCATTGAGCTTGTAAAGTAGGGTAGTTGCTGTTGCTGTTTTGCTAGACAGATTCTGTTATAATTTGATGCTATGTTAACATGCTTCTAGTAATCATTCTGTGCATAATCTGGAGATGCTCTATAAACATGATTTGATATACATGTCTTGCTCTATCCATTCATGCCCTTGGTTGCATTTATAGCCTGCTGGAACATGTTCATATCTTGCTCTAAAGTTGCTTGAAAATGTTTCCTGACAGATTGTTTGCATGAGATTCAATTTTCACGAGGTCGTTGTAGTTGATCCGTGTATGCTATGACCTTGCTCTTGACATGCTTAGCTTCATAATCATGCCTTCTTACTGTTGGTTGCCTTGCCATACCATGTAATGCTCTGTAGTGAGTGCATCGAGCTCACGAACATGCCATGTTGAATCTGTTTTTGCCATGTCCTGATATTTCACTAAGTCTGAAATCTGTAATAAAACTTGCTATGTTTACATGGGTGCCACCATTTCTTAGAGTCCTTTTTGGCTTATGGTCAGTAAGGGACTATTGAAATATGCTTTGAGTAGAATCATGTCATGCCTTGCTTTGCTATTATAAGTTCCTGTAGCATGTTGTTTGCTTGCTCTAAACATGCCTTCCTGATGTTAATTCCTGCCATGTTAGTATTTTCACCAAGTCTGTGAACCTGATATTTTGAGCACTTTCTCCATGCTTGTTTGAACATGTTATGATGTGATTTAGCCGTAGCTCAGTGTTCCTCTTTTGTTAAGCATCTCCTGTAGTTCGTTGTCATATGCTTTGTTTTTATGTTGGGGTGCTGTAGCATAGTTTCTTGTTGCGTGCTAAGTAGCATCGGGCTGTTAAACGCAGATTTGCATCATTCTTGTTTTGCTTGTCATTTGCAAACCGTGCATCCGATTCCGGTGATCCTTATATCGATTTCAACCGAAATCATCTCATCTTTCCAGTGGCATACTTGGTTTGCCAAGTTGATGCCCGTTCATCATTTTCCTTCCGGAGCATACATATGCATTGCATATCACATCTCGCATCGCATGTCATGTATTGCATCATATTGCTTGTGCATTGTTCCTTGTTTGATTGTGGTTCCGTTGTTTGTGTTCTTGCTTTGGGTAGAGCCGGAGACGAGTACGTGAACGAGGAACCTGTTGAGAACGCCTCACGAGGATCAAGCCTTCGACAACTCGAGAACCTTGCAGGCAAGATGACCATACCCTCGAAATCACTACTATCTTTGCTATGCTAGTTTGCTCGCTCTTTTGCTATGCCAATGCTACGATGCCTACCTTTTGCTTGTCAGCCTCCCAAATTGCCATGTCAAACCTCTAACCTTTGACACCATTCCTAGCAAACCGTTGTTTGGCTATGTTACCGCTTTGCTCAAATCTCTTATAGCGTTGTTAGTTGCAGGTGAAGATGAAGTTTGTTCCTCGTTGGAACATGGAGATGTTATTCCTTGTTGGGACATGTTTACTTGTTGGGATATCACAATATCTCTTATATATTATTAATGCATCTATATACTTGGTAAAGGGTGGAAGGCTCGGCCTTATGCCTGGTGTTTTGTTCCACTCTTGCCGCCCTAGTTTCCGTCATACCGGTGTTATGTTCCCGGATTTTGCGTCCCTTACGCGGTCGGGTGATTTATGGGACCCCCTTGACAGTTCGCTTTGAATAAAACTTGTCCAAAGAAGGCCCAACATTGCCTTTTACCATTTGCCTCACCACCACCTACTTTTCCCTTGGGAGTCGCTCTCTCGAGGGTCATCTTTATTTCAGCCCCGGGCGATGCTTGTCTAAGTGTTGGTCCGAACCGAGCACTTCTCAAGGGCCACCTCGTGGCAACTCGAGGGCTGGTTTTACTCAGAGCTGTCTCATCCGGTGTTGCCACGAGAACGAGATATGTGCAGCTCCTATCGGGATTGTCGGCGATCGGGCGGTCTTGCTGGTCTTGTTTTACCATTGTCGAAATGTCTTGATGTACCGGATTCCGAGCCCGATCGGAGTGTCTCGGTGAAGGTCTATTCCTTCGATGATCGCGAGAGCTTGTCATGGGCTAAGTTGGGACACCCCGCAGGTATAAACTTTCGAGAGCCGTGCCGCGGTTATGTGGCGATGGGAATTTGTTAATGTCCGGTTGTAGAAAACCTGAAGTTGACCTTAATTAAAATACATCAACCGTGTGTGTTACCGTGATGGTCTCTTTCCGTGGAGTCCGGAAGTGAACACGATGTTGGAGTTATGCTTGACGAGGTTGCTATAGGATCACTTCTTGATCATACTTTTGCCGACCGTGCTTTGCTTTCTCTTCTCGCTCCCATTTATGTATGTTAGCCTCCGTATATGCTAGTCGCTTGCTGCAGCTCCACCTCATGCCTTTACCTTACCCATAAGCTTAAATAGTCTTGATCTCGCATGGTGTGAGATTGCTGAGTCCTCGTGACTCACGGATACTTCAAAACCAGTTTGCGGTGCCTATGTTATCGAAAGCGGTGACGCAACCAAGCTCAAGGAGGAGCTCTTTGAAGATCTTGCCATTTGTGTTGTTTCGTCCTAGTTGATCAAGAGTGGAGCCCAGCTTGGGGTTGATCGGGTCCTTTATCGATTTGGGGTTCTTCTTTTATTTTGGTTCCGTAGTCGGACCTTGATTGTATCTGGATGATGTAATGCTTTATTCTTGTAATTGTGTGAAGTGGCGATTGTAAGCCAACTATGTATCTTTTCCCTTATGTATTACATGGATTGTGCGAATATTACCTCACTTGCGACATTGCTTTCAATGCGGTTATGCCTCTAAGTCGTGCTTCGACACGTGGGAGATATAGCCGCATCGAGGGCGTTACAAGTTGGTAATCAGAGCCATCCCCGACCTTAGGAGCCCCCACTGCTTGATCGTTTTTAGTGGCCGAGTTGTGTCTAGAAAAATGTTTTGAGTCATTTAGGATTATATATATCGGAGAATTAGGAATTCTTTTACTCCCCAGTCCCTTCGACCTTCTGGTGAGGTCTCCTGACGTAGAGTTTTGACTCTTCTCTTCTCAAATTTCACTAAAATTTTTTTTAGGATCACGCGGGTATCTTGGAATCGTTCCGATGGTTTTATGATGACAACATTGTCTTGGTGCCTCCTGTCATTAGGGGTTGTGGCAGTGTCCCGGGGAGTTGAGCTCCGAGGTGTTGTCGTCATAATTTTATCGTTGCAGTTCGAATACCGAGTTTAGTACGCCGACATCGAAAATCTCTTTTATGCGCTTGTTGGTGAGATAATCCCGCTAACCCAAAGATCTTGAGGTGAGTACGGGAGTATTGCCATGACTTGTATAACGGATGCTTTTCAAGGTTGAGGTAGACGATTTCGAAGGTTTCTTGGTTATGTGTTGACGGATGGATACAATTGGATGTAGGGATTGTTAGTTTGAGTGAGATATATTGCTCCTGTATCCCCAACACCGATTGCATAACCGGAAAGTTTCGGGAGTTTCATAGGTGGGAATTCAAGTAGCTCTTAGGATATCTTTCCGACGGATGTATGATATGAAATTGGGGTTCGACGCCTAGTGGTCCGCCTATTCACGGTTGGTTTTACAAAGGGTCTCGTTGTGTCTTAAAGAGTCCTTGGCTATGCCGACTGGGGGCGCTTCAGATGTCATGTGCACTACCTTGTACATGATGGTGCTGTCTGATTGAGCCCGTAGGCCCCACCACGAAAACTTCGGACGAAATCTCTATCATATGTTTGTTCCGGCTTATTCTGAAAGCCAATCCTTTGTTTTTGTTTTGAGTTGTGGTATTCGAGTTGCTTCAATGTCAAGTGTTGATCCCATACCTTTCCGAAATGGTGTTCTCATATTCCGATGTGAATACCAATCCTTCTCGACAATCGAGATTGTCATGTCAATCCTTTTCACCGGCGTGCTTCTCTTGAGATGATCCCATCATTCTCCCCATCCGCAAGATCAATTCTAAGTTTTCTCAACGGTGTTTGTTTCATTCGTCTCCAAGTTGCCTTTGCTTTTCCCGCCCACCCACCCTTTTTCTTCAAGGACTCAGATTTCTTAATCAAATATCCATTTATTCATGTGAAGTCTCTTCATTCTTTTCAATCAATGTTCTTATCCGGTGATTTCCCATGAAGATGCTCAACAGCTTCAAGTTCATCATCCTTCGTTCTTTTCTTCTCCGGTGGATTCAAGTCAAGTTTTGTTGATCATACCTTTTTCCTCATTTCAATGTCTTCTCATGCCGGTGCACCTCATTATCATTCTACTTCTCGCTATTTGTTATTCCGGAGTGCTCAAGATATCTTGAAGATTCGTGTTTTCCACTCTGCATTCGTTCAAGCTCTTTCGAGATTATTATCTCATTCAAGCCATTTAATTCTACCGGTGCAATCTCTATTTCAAGCAATCCTTCAACGGTGTTTCCTTTGAGTGGGCCCTAACCCACAGGCCTTTTCCCAGGATCTTACCTGACTCTTCTATTTCCCAGAGCTATTCTAAATTCTTCTCGAAGTTTGACGTAAGAATGAGTTTATCATCAGTCAAATGTCTTCCTTCAAGATCTTTCAAATTATTTTCATAGTTGGCTCAACCTCTTCGCTTTTGATTCTTCCGGTGTGCCTCAATAATTCTTGGTGCTGTTTCTCGTTGTCATTTTCTTCTCCATCCCTTTATCCCAACGGTCTAATTTCTATTCTTTCGTTACGGAGGCATTGTGATGTTGTGCTCTTCACCCATCACCTCGTTTTGTGAGGATCGTGTTTTTTTCTTGCTTATCCATGTAACCGGAGTGTTGTATCATCTCTTCAATATCTTTTCAAATCATCAAGTTTTCTTCTTTTTTCTCGGAGTGCTTTGCCCAAATTCTGTCATTCTTGTTCCTTGGCTATCTCATTATACCGATGTGGTCATATTCTTTTTGTTCGTGAAGCTCTTATTTCCATGTCTTTGCAACCGTCGAGTTCTCGTAATGCTCCTTGTTCATCTTTTCTAACGGATTGTTTGCAATCTCATTCATCTCCGTTGTACTCTTTCTTTTAAACTGCTCAACCTCTCAAGGTTCATGGTTTCACTCTTTTGTCGAAGAAGCAACTTAGTTTTACCTCTTCTCTTTCTCTTCCGTTTTCCCTCCGGTGCCATTCTAGATCTCGGGACGAGATCCTCTCGTAGTGGTGGAGTGTTGTAACGCCCCGGATCCGATGCGCCAGGTGTCTGCCAGTTATTCGCCGTTGTTGCCATGTCATTTGCATGCGTGTTGCACTTTGCCATGTCATCTTTTGCATTTTATCATGTCATCATGTGCATTTCATTTTGCATACATGTTCATCTCATGCATCCGAGCATTTTCCCCGTTGTCCGTTTTGCAATCCGGCACTCCTATGTTCCCCGGGGTCTCCCTCTTCTCTCTTTTCGTGTGCGGGTATTAAACTTTCTCGGAATGGCCCGAGGTTTGCCAAGCGGCCTTGGTATAGCACCGGTAGACCGCCTGTCAAGTTTCGTGCCATTTGGAGCTCGTTTGGTACTCCAACGGTTAACCGGGTAACCGTAAAGCCCTCTTTTGTTTCCAGCCCAACACCCCTTCCAAAGAGGCCCAAAACCCACCAAACTCTCCTCCATGCTCTCGGTCGTTCGATCACGATCGCGTGGCCGAAAACCGCACCTCATTTGGACTCTCCTAGCTCCCTCTATGCCTATATATAGACCCTCCCCCGAAATTCACGGATGATCCCCCCGAAACCCTAGGTTTTTTCCCCTCCGCGCGCGCCGGACATGTCCGGGCCGGGCCGGACACGTCCGCCGCCGCCGCCCCGGCCAATCGCCTCCCGCCACGTGTCCTCCGCCGCCAACCTCCGCCACCCGGCCCTGGAGCCCATCAAGGGTCTGCAGGGCCCTCGCGCCGCCGCCCGCCCGCTTCCCTCAGCCCGCCGCCGGAGCCTCGCCGCTCCTCGCCGGAGTTCCGTGAGCCGCCCGCATGGCCGGCGTGCCCACTCTTCCGCCTCCTGGCTGGCCCGGGCTGCCGCCGCCGCTTGCTTCTTACCTCCCGCTGCCCGGCCTCGCCGCCCGCTGCCCGCCGCCGTCCGCGCCTCGCCTGGCCGCCGCCCATGCCTCCGCCGCCACTTTGAACTCATTGCCGCCCGGCTGCCGCCGCGCGCCTCCTTGCTTCTTCCTGCTCGGTCGAATCCGGGCGTGGTGCCGGATCCGCCAACTCCGCCGCCCTCGCCTCCCGCACCACCCGAGCTCCGCCGTCTTCTCCGGCGAAGATCCGACGAACTCCGGCGAGCTCCCCGACCTGCCTCGTAATCCGTGCAAATCCCGAAGGTTGCCCCGATTTTCTTCTAAGTCCCCAGATCCATACATTTTCATGCATTTTCATCGCATCACATCTCTGCACCCGTAGCTCCGTTTTGCGCGTATAATATGTCAAATTGTTCGTCTCGACGAGTACATCATTTCATTCCATTGCATCATTTGCATTTGAGCTCATCTTGATGCCCGAAATGCTGTTGGAAGATGGCTTCAGATTGTTAGTTTCAGAATTTTATCGGTTCGAGCTCTTTTGTCATTTTTGCCATGATTTATGTGTGCATCCTATGAGTATGAGCTCTACATGAATGTTGGACTAGGCCATGCCATCTTTCCAGAGGTGTTGACCTTGTATTTTTGTGAGTTGTGTGCTGAGTGCATTGAGCTTGTAAAGTAGGGTAGTTGTTGTTGCTGTTTTGCTAGACAGATTCTGTTATAATTTGATGCTATGTTAACATGCTTCTAGTAATCATTCTGTGCATAATCTGGAGATGCTCTATAAACATGATTTGATATACATGTCTTGCTCTATCCATTCATGCCCTTGGTTGCATTTATAGCCTGCTGGAACATGTTCATATCTTGCTCTAAAGTTGCTTGAAAATGTTTCCTGACAGATTGTTTGCATGAGATTCAATTTTCACGAGGTCGTTGTAGTTGATCCGTGTATGCTATGACCTTGCTCTTGACATGCTTAGCTTCATAATCATGCCTTCTTACTGTTGGTTGCCTTGCCATGCCATGTAATGCTCTGTAGTGAGTGCATCGAGCTCACGAACATGCCATGTTGAATCTGTTTTTGCCATGTCCTGATATTTCACTAAGTCTGAAATCTGTAATAAAACTTGCTATGTTTACATGGGTGCCACCATTTCTTAGAGTCCTTTTTGGCTTATGGTCAGTAAGGGACTATTGAAATATGCTTTGAGTAGAATCATGTCATGCCTTTCTTTGCTATTATAAGTTCCTGTAGCATGTTGTTTGCTTGCTCTAAACATGCCTTCCTGATGTTAATTCCTGCCATGTTAGTATTTTCACCAAGTCTGTGAACCTGATATTTTGAGCACTTTCTCCATGCTTGTTTGAACATGTTATGATGTGATTTAGCCGTAGCTCAGTGTTCCTCTTTTGTTAAGCATCTCCTGTAGTTCGTTGTCATATGCTTTGTTTTTATGTTGGGGTGCTGTAGCATAGTTTCTTGTTGCGTGCTAAGTAGCATCGGGCTGTTAAACGCAGATTTGCATCATTCTTGTTTTGCTTATCATTTGCAAACCGTGCATCCGATTCCGGTGATCCTTATATCGATTTCAACCGAAATCATCTCATCTTTCCAGTGGCATACTTGGTTTGCCAAGTTGATGCCCGGTTCATCATTTTCCTTCCGGAGCATACATATGCATTGCATATCACATCTCGCATCGCATGTCATGTATTGCATCATATTGCTTGTGCATTGTTCCTTGTTTGATTGTGGTTCCGTTGCTTGTGTTCTTGCTTTGGGTAGAGCCGGGAGACGAGTACGTGAACGAGGAACCTGTTGAGAACGCCTACGAGGATCAAGCCTTCGACAACTCTGAGAACCTTGCAGGCAAGATGACCATACCCTCGAAATCACTACTATCTTTGCTATGCTAGTTTGCTCGCTCTTTTGCTATGCCAATGCTACGATGCCTACCTTTTGCTTGTCAGCCTCCCAAATTGCCATGTCAAACCTCTAACCTTTGACACCATTCCTAGCAAACCGTTGTTTGGCTATGTTACCGCTTTGCTCAAATCTCTTATAGCGTTGTTAGTTGCAGGTGAAGATGAAGTTTGTTCCTCGTTGGAACATGGAGATGTTATTCCTTGTTGGGACATGTTTACTTGTTGGGATATCACAATATCTCTTATATATTATTAATGCATCTATATACTGGGTAAAGGGTGGAAGGCTCGGCCTTATGCCCGTGTTTTGTTCCACTCTTGCCGCCCTAGTTTCCATCATACGGTGTTATGTTCCCGGATTTTGCGTCCCTTACGCGGTCGGGTGATTTATGGGACCCCCCTGACAGTTCGCTTTGAATAAAACTTGTCCAGCAAGGCCCAACATTGCCTTTTACCATTTGCCTCACCACCACCTACTTTTCCCTTGGGAGTCGCTCTCTCGAGGGTCATCTTTATTTCAGCCCCCCCGGGCCAGTGCTTGTCTAAGTGTTGGTCCGAACCGAGCCGCCTGCGGGGCCACCTCGTGGCAACTCGAGGGCTGGTTTTACTCGTAGCCTGTCTCATCCGGTGTTGCCCTGAGAACGAGATATGTGCAGCTCCTATCGGGATTGTCGGCGCATCGGGCGGTCTTGCTGGTCTTGTTTTACCATTGTCGAAATGTCTTGATGTACCGGGATTCCGAGCCTGATCGGAGTGTCTCGGGTGAAGGTCTATTCCTTCGATGATCGCGAGAGCTTGTCATGGGCTAAGTTGGGACACCCCTGCAGGGTATAAACTTTCGAGAGCCGTGCCCGCGGTTATGTGGCAGATGGGAATTTGTTAATGTCCGGTTGTAGAAAACCTGAAGTTGACCTTAATTAAAATACATCAACCGTGTGTGTTACCGTGATGGTCTCTTTCCGTGGAGTCCGGAAGTGAACACGGATGTTGGAGTTATGCTTGACGCAGGTTGCTATAGGATCACTTCTTGATCATACTTTTGCCGACCGTGCTTTGCTTTCTCTTCTCGCTCCCATTTGCGTATGTTAGCCTCCGTATATGCTAGTCGCTTGCTGCAGCTCCACCTCATGCCTTTACCTTACCCATAAGCTTAAATAGTCTTGATCTCGCGGGTGTGAGATTGCTGAGTCCTCGTGACTCACCAGATACTTCCAAAACCAGTTTGCAGGTGCCTATGTTACCGAGCAGGTGACGCAACCAAGCTCAAGGAGGAGCTCTTTGAAGATCTTGCCATTTGTGTTGTTTCGTCCTAGTTGATCAGTAGTGGAGCCCAGTTGGGGTTGATCAGGGTCCTTTGTCGCATTTGGGGTTCTTCTTTTATTTTGGTTCCGTAGTCGGACCTTGATTGTATCTGGATGATGTAATGCTTTATTCTTGTAATTGTGTGAAGTGGCGATTGTAAGCCAACTATGTATCTTTTCCCTTATGTATTACATGGATTGTGCGAATATTACCTCACTTGCGACATTGCTTTCAATGCGGTTATGCCTCTAAGTCGTGCTTCGACACGTGGGAGATATAGCCGCATCGAGGGCGTTACAGTAAGGTACAAATTTAATATGGTGTTACTCACCTTCCTTGTCCTCGAGCTGCTTCTTGGCACGACCGAGCTTGCTCTCGGACCGCTCGAGGTTCTGCTTCAAAGCATCGACCTCCGCAGTCAGTGCGGCAGAGGTCAGCAGCGCAGCCTGCAATCCCATATTGACATATTTTTTAGAACTCCTGCGTATATCTTTGTAAGATCCTCAGTCCGGTTTTTCTTTCCGAACACCGAACCGAGCATCAGGGGCTACTGTCCGGTCAGCTCCTCCGAACTACCCCATAGCAAGCCCTTCTCTTCCCAGGAGGTGAGCTGCATGGGGGTACCAGATCTAAACTCGGGGGCCGCTGCCCATTTAGGGTCACGCGGCTCGGTGATGTAGAACCACCCCGATTGCCACCCTTTGATGGACTCCACGAAGGCACCCTCGAGCAAGAAGACGTTGGGCATTTTGCCCACCATGGCGCCTCCGCACTCTGCTTGGACGCCCTTCACCACCTTCGGCTTGACATTGAAGGTCTTTAGCCACAAGTCGAAGTGGGGCTGGATGCAGAGGAAGGCCTCACACACGACGATAAATGCCGAGATGTTGAGGATGAAGTTTGGCGCCAGATCATGGAAGTCCAGGCCGTAATAGTACATGAGCCCCCGGACGAAGGGATGAAGTGGGAAGCCCAATCCACGGAGGAAGTGGGGAAGAAATACGACCCTCTCATGGGGCCTGTGGGTGGGGATGAGCTCCCCCTCGTCGGGCAGCTGGTGCGCGATGTCGCTGGACAGGTATCTGGCGCCGCGCAGCTTCTCGATGTGCCCCTTTGTAACGGAGGAGGCCATCCACTTGCCTCCCGCTCCGGACATGGCTGAAGAAGGTTGAGGCGAGATGTGCAGACTTGGGCGCTGGAGCTCGAGTGCGCGTAGATGGATAAGCAAAGGAGGAAGAAGGCGTAGGTAAAAAAGGTGGATCCTTATCCCCTTATATATGGGCGGACGAAGACTATGCGCCCCCACTAGCCTGGTAAAACTCGCTTATCTCCCAAGCGCCACAATCAATGGCGCGGTTGGGTTACCCACGTCGGTATTGATGGGAATCCCGGAAGAAGGGGAACACGATCTCTGCTTCGACAAGACGTGCCAAGGAAACCGCTTCGCTAAACGCGCTGAGGTGGTATAATAAAAACGATTCAAGTAAAGGCTTGGTAGTGGTGTGACATCACGCCACAAAATACGTCAGCAGATTGAACTTGTGTACATATTATTCTCTCTACGGTGGTATGTGGAATTTATTTTACAGAGCCGGACACTATCCTGGTGTTCACAATCTTCTATGAATTATTCGGAGGAAGAACCCGCCTTGCAATGCCGAAGACAATATGCGTGCCGAACTCGTCGTCATTGAAGCCCGGGTTCAGGGGCTACCGAGGAGTCTGGACTAGGGGTGTCTGGATAGCCGGACTATCATCATCGGCCGGACTCCAAGACTATGAAGATACAAGATTGAAGACTTCATCCCGTGTCCGGATGGGACTTTCCTTGGTGTGGAAGGCAAGCTTCGCAATATGGATATGTAGATCTCCTACCATTGTAACCGACTCTGTGTAACCCTAGCCCTCTCCGGTGTCTATATAAACCGGAGGGTTTTAGTCCGTAGGATGAACAACCATGACAACAATCATACCATAGGCTAGCTTCTAGGGTTTAGCCTCCTTGATCTCGTGGTAGATCCACTCTTGTACTACCCATATCATCAATATCAATCAAGCAGGAGTAGGGTTTTACCTCCATCGAGATGGCCCAAACCTGGGTAAAAACATCGTGTCCCTTGTCTCCTGTTACCATCCGCCTAGATGCACAGTTCGGGACCCCCTACCCAAGATCCGCCGGTTTTGACACTGACAGAGAGCTTTACAATAAAAGCACAACCGGAGTCCTTCAAAGGTGTATCTCCGAAGAGGAAGGGCAGAACCTTCTGGCTGAAATTCATGCCGGACTCGGCGGGCACCACGCCGCAGCCCGGGCCCTGGTAGGCAAGGCCTTCCGTACAGGATTTTATTGGCCGACAGCCCAGGCAGATGCTCAGGACTTAGTCCAATGATGCATTGGTTGCCAGCTCTTTGCTAATCAAAGCCACATGCCACCCACCGCCCTCAAAACTATACCCATAACCTGGCCCTTTGCGGTCTGGGGGCTTGACATGGTTGGACCCCTTAAAGGAGGAACTCACAAGCAAAGATACCTACTGGTCATGGTGGATAAGTTCACCAAATGGATAGAGGCCAAGCCTGTCAAGACGGCCGAATCCGGACCATTGATAGACTTCATATCAGGGGTCGTAAACCGTTACGGCGTCCCCCATAGCATCATCACTGACAACGGCACGAATTTTACGGCCGACGAGGTTAAACTCTGGTGCAAAAACATGAGCATCAAACTCGACTATGCTTCAGTCTATCACCCTCAAACTAACGGTCAAGTCGAGCGAGCAAATGGTCTAATCATGAGCGGCATCAAACCCCGATTAGTGCAGTCCCTTAAGGAATCTAACACGCACTGGGTAGAGGAGCTTGACTCCGTACTCTGGGGGCTGCGGACCACTCCAAATCGCACCACCGGATTTACACCATTCTTTATGGTATACGGCGCAGAGGCAGTTCTGCCCTGTGACATAATCCATGACTCACCTTGCGTGCGCATGTACGAAGAAAGAGAAGCCGGGCTCGATTGGCAGGACAGTTTGGACGCATTGGAGGAGGAGCGTGATGTGGCAAAAGCCCGTTCCGCATTCTATCAACAGCAAGCTCGAAGATATCAAAGTAGAGAAGTACGGGCCAAAACTTACAACGTTGGTGAGTTAGTTCTACGCTTGCCGTACAAGAAAAAGGACAAACTCAAGCCCAAACGGGAAGGTCCCTTTATCATCGACTAAGTCCTGACCGGTGGAGCGTACCGTCTGCGAGATGCATCGGACAACCAACTCGAGCCGAACCCATGGAACGCAGCCCGTCTCCAAAGATTCTACGCCTAGCGCCGGACTCTGAGTTCGTCTCCTTCCTCCGTCTATATTTTACATATTAGCTGTCTTTTGTTTCTCTCCTTCTCCCCCCTTTCCTATTACAGCCTTTGAAAGCTTGTTCACGCATTGTTCGCACACACTTGACGCACCATCCGCGCTCATTGTACCTGGGGGCTTCTTTAACAGAAGCTTATTTATACGGGCTTCATGCCCAACACATGTGTCACACTTCCGCATGTACCTTTTATTCACCAGTATATGCATCGATATGACTTAAGTTTTGGCCAAGCTGGGTTGCCTGGCTCCTGTGCTTGCTCCTACGTTCCCGATTGTTCGGCTAGGCGGTAAAGGGAGCACCTCCGCGATTGTCACTGCCGGGTCAGCCGGATGTGTACCTCAGACTGGGTGAAGCTAAAAGCTAGCGTTTTTAAGGGAATATTCGGTCGGTGAACTAAAAGACGATTTCTTACCTATTTATTCATCTGCCCCCAGATGTTTTTCTGCTTTTTTTGCAGTCCGGACATGCACTTTAGGGCGTGCCTCCCAGGGAAAGGAACCCCTAACGGAACTATTCTCCCTGGAAGATGTTTCTTACTAACCATGTAATATAACATAACAGTTGGGCACTTGTCTGATAAAGCACTAATGACCCCTACGCCTGGTCTCCACGCATGCCCCGGTTCTTATATAACCGCGAGGGTATTCGGACACACTCCGGACTATTGGGTCCTGAGGTTGAAGCAAAAAGGTCCGCTATGTCAAACGATCTACAGTCCGGCTAGAAGGCATTTTACATGTCATCTTAAATTACATAGTCAACTTGATTGGGCATATTCCTCTTCAATGCCATCCAGCAGGCTGCCTAGTTTACAGTCCTGTTGGGAATACTTTGCGGCCAATTCTACTTGGCCGTACACTAAGCTCACAGGGATCTCCTTCCCATCAGGCCCCGCAGGTCCGACCTCGACCATGTGGTTTGGGTCAGCCTTCGTGTACCACATCTTCACCATGGCCCAGGCCTCCCTGGCGCCTTGACGGCAGGCCGATATCTTCCATAAGCGGAAGCGCTGCCGCGCTCCCTGAAGCCTCTCTGCAAGTTCTCCAAGGCCTTCGGGCAGGGAGACAGATGGCCACAAGGCCTGGGCAACGCCTTTCATCACCTGCCGAACTCGTTCGTGCAGTTGCAAGACCTCGGGAAGAAGGCCACCCGTAGAACCGGGCATCATCTCTGCAGAACGGCCTATGAGCATACTTACAGACATAACTCTGTTAGACGACTTCCTCGCCGAACTATTTTTCAAAGTTCGTTCAAGCACTTACTAAAAATGCCACGTCAAAGCCGCTGATTCTCCTTAACGGAGTCAGATAGCTGGGCACGAACATCGTTTAGTTCCTCACCCAGCTGGGTGTTGGCATCTTGGAGATTATTTTTCTCTTGCCTCACCCTTGTAAGCACATTCTCGCCGGCCTTTAACCGGCGCATGAGCTGTTGCTTGTCCGGATCTATCCCGGCGCCATCTGCAATATTATTGTCAGACTTATACACACGCCACACTTCACAAATTACTTGTCTTTTGAAGCATATATTACCAGAGGGGGTCTCTTTGGCTTCCCCCGCTGCGGCTAGTGCGGCCTCAAGTTGGGCTTTGCACTCCTCCAGCTCCTGGGACAGTTGGGTATTCTTTTCGGTAAGACCCTGCACAACAAATGATCCTTAAATCAGTTATTCTAACTATTTCAAGTCTCGGGGGCTACTGGCATATATAACTGTCAAATCTTCTTGTCGGAGTAATGGGCCATGGGTAGGCTAACCCGGATCCCAGGATCTTTCAAGACATCGGGGCAGGCCGCGCCCCTCAAGCCGAGGCCCAGATGGCGACTCCAAGACAAGCCGAGTCCCAGATGGCGACTCCAAGACAAGCCGAGTCCCAGACGGCGACTCCAAGACAAGCCGACTCCAAGCGGGCGACCTCCAGAGAGGCCGACTATGGGAGTCGGCCCATGACTCTTCCCGAAGCCCGATGCGGGGTATGGTCACGACATGGCCGTCCCTCCCGCCTCTGAGGGGGCATGGCTCTGATGAGTCAGACGACGGAAGATCTCCGGCGAGGTCCGGCACTGTCGCCATGCCTGCCCTGACCACAGCCACAGTGCGCGACGCACTGTACCCATGACGCCGGCCTGTACAGCCCGAAGACCGCGGGGCCGTCTGCTGCTGGGTGGACTGGCGGCTGGCGCCCGAACACGGCCCTGTGGGAGTCGGCCTCCCTGGAGTCGTCCACCTCCCCTCCAGGGCCCCACGAGCCATTAACCAGATAGGATGGGAATGGCGACAGTGATCGCCTGATAGACGGCGGCACTGTTGCCACAACCCAATGACCAAGCTTGCGTCATCAGGAGCGCTGCACAGTGTCAGGCCTGTCCACGGGACCCACCAGTCGGCGGGCCCCAGAAGCCGGCAGGAAGGACGGCGGCATGAGAGATAGACGGCTGGGACCCGTGCCCAGCCGGATTACCATTGTATCCCCGGGGGGTAGGCCTATATAAACCCCCTAGGGCACCCATGCAAGGGGTTCAGACCTTGATAGAGATAGACCAGATAGCACATGGAGGAGAGAACTAGCCTTGCTCTCTCCTGCCTCCCGATACAGCTCTAGGAGCGCCATTGTAGTCACCTTGCCTTAGTGATCATGCGGACACCCCGCAGTGCAGCAGTAGGGGTGTTATCTCCCCGGAGAGCCCCGAAGCTGGGTAAGATATGCCGGCGTGCATGCCTACGCCTCATCCCGTCTCCAGGCACCGGCGACGTTCTACTCGCCCCCACCATGATAAGCCATCCTTTGGCATATGTCGCACCCAACCCCCGACATTTGGCGCCCACCATGGGGTGAGGTGCACCGTCGTCCGGAGATCTGTTCTGGACGGGAACCCTCTTCCTCCCTGGCGAGCACAGCCAGCCAGGCTCACCAGATGGAGTCAGCATCGACGCGCTGCGCGGCGCTGAGGCTGCCTGCGCAGCAAGCAGCCTTGCCGAGCTTGTCAGCGAGGTGCGCCTCTCCAACGAGCCTGCATCCGACGCAGGAACGGGTGTCCCCGAGAGCCTTCTCGCGAGCCTCCTTGACCAACTCCACGTCGCCGGCGAGCCTGCCGTGGACTTGGAGTCCGTAGGCTCCACCGACCCGATGCTGGTCGACTCTGATGCCGTGTCGCTTGACATTTTCCCAACCAACGTGGTGGTCTACGACGAGCCGCTTTCGTACGAGGAGAGCGGAGGAAGCGCTGTCCCGGAGGTGCTCGTCATCAGCCACGACGAGCGCTCCGGTGAAGAACCTCAGGACTCGCTTGTTGCGGCCCTGCAAGACCTCACCGCGCCCATTCTAGAGGACGCAGACGCCGAGACGCTGGAGACACGCCGCCTTCAAATCATCGAAGGCGCCAAGAAGTTGGCAAGCATGAGGCGCTTGTCGGAAGCATACCAGCACGAGATGGATCGCGCCGTAGGCGGCTCACCGGCTCCAACTGGGCCGAGCCGTCTAGGAGCGGTCCCGCAGCGCGGCGCGGCCATCGTCGACTTGCTCGGAGCGAAACGCCCCGTGTACGCCACCCTTGCGGAGAACATCCGCGCCACCCAGGTGGCGACTGACGAGCTGAAGAACTTCGAGGGCGAGGAGCGCCGTGTGATGACGGAGCGAGTCCAGTAGCTCCTTGATGCGGTTGTTACGCAAAACGCGGCCGGCGGCCGCGCAGATGCGCTGCACCAACCGAACGACGACCTGCCTCCTCGCCGAGATCAAGGCGCAACCTCTCGGACGCCGACTGGCAGAGTCCGCGGAAGGAAAGAGAAGGAGCCGGCTGCCAGTCACAGTCGGACTCACATCACCATCGAGCGCGACCAAGACGGTCGACCGAGAGCATTAGAGCGGCGGGACGACTACCTGCCTCCCCCGCCCAGAAGAGAGCGGCAAGTTTCCCCGCCGCCTGTAGAGCATCCGACTCTCGGAGGTCGCCTTGGCCGCCGAGAGGGAGTCGGAGAGAACGACGCCCGCCATCAGATCGACCAACTCCACCGATCCCTGGCACTGGAAGAAGAAGACGAACTAGGTCCGCCTTGCTTCGGGCCCCGCATCAGAGACGAGCCCTTCCCCAAAGGGTTCACGCTCCCCCGAGACACGCCCAAGTATACCGGCTCCGTGAAGCCGGAGGACTGGCTGATAGACTACTCCACAGCCGTCAGCATAACGAACGGCAACAAGCGAGTTGCCGTGAAGTATGTTCCCCTCATGCTTCAGGGCACGGCCCGGACATGGTTGAACAGTCTGAAGCCCCGCATCATCAACAGTTGGGTCGACTTCACTGAAGCCTTCATCCGCAACTTCACGAGCACGTACAGGCGACCTCCCAAGCCGCGCCAGCTTTCCTTGTGCGTACAAGGCTCTGAGGAATCAACACGCGACTACCTCACGCGCTGGGGCGAGCTTCGGAACTCGTGCGAGGGCGCTATCGGGTACTTCACTGCCGGGTGCCGAGAAGGCACCCTCCTCAAGCACAGACTCCTTTTGCGACGAGCCAGAGACCCTCGACGAACTGCTAGTCATAGCAGACAAGTATGATACAGCCGACTCGTCCATGAAGACGGAGATTCAAGTCAATGCGGCTGGCAAGGTGACTCCTCAGGCTCCCAGAACTCCGGCTGGAGACACCAGTCGGCGACAGCAACAGAACGACAACAAACGCAAGGCCCAACAACCGACTTCCAACAGTTGGCAGGTCGCAGCAGTTGAAGATCAACAGCCGGAGGGGCAGCCTCCGGCCAAGCGGCAGAAGGGCGGCAAATCCAATTGGTTGTCGGATTTCTCTTATGAGCAGACTTTGGATGGTCCTTGCAGGTTCCATAGTGGCGCGAAGCCGTCAAACCACACCACCAGAAAGTGCCACTAGCTCACCAGAATCGCCAAGGGAGACGGCCTCACTCCTCCGCCGCCTGCTGGGCCGCCGCCTCCGCCGCCGCCCCAGCAGCTGGCTGCTCGACCAGTCGGCGTGGTGCAAGACGAGTTCCCAGAAGAGCACGGAGCCTATGTGGTGTTCACCAGTGTGGCAGATGACTGGCGCAACAGGCGCCAACAGCAACAAGAAGTAAATGTAGTAGCAACAGATACTCCAGAGTTCATGCATTGGTCCGAGAGGCCTATCAGTTTGTCAGGACCCCGACTCAATGCCACATCGATCTAGCATGTAACACCTCATATCACTTTGCGGCCTCACGCACGGTATTCCCACGGGTGTCGCCTTACCTTTGCTCGGGACCGTTTATGCCTTTTGGCACACGATATGATAGTGTCGCTAGCATCCATATGATAAGGACCCGTGCTAACATGGCTAGTCGTAAACCCAAAGTGGCACAGACTTACAGGACAGCATCCATGACCCAAAGATCGAACGTGTCGGTCATCACGAATGAATCCAGTGCTGTAGCACTGGGCTAGCAGACTCGTGAACCGGGCTATAGCGGCTAACAGACTCCGGTATTCATCGCGTGACATTTCCCCAAAGGGATGTACACGAGAACGAAGAAGGACACATGCCGGCCAGCCTAAGTGTTCGGAGCAGTAGCAAGCTACCATGGCTCGGTGGAAACACTAGGAGACATTTCCGTAAGAGAGGCTACTAAGAATAAACAACTAGATAGCCAGATCCCACACATACCAAGCATTTCAATAACATACACACAATATGCTCGATATGTGCAAATACAACATGGCATCACAACATGACTCTACGACTCAAGTATTTATTCATTAGGCTCCGAGGAGCGAGATATTACAAACATAGGTCTCATGACCCAACATTCAGAGCATACAAATCAAAGCACAAGCAGAGGCTAACATGTCTGAGTACAGACATCTACAAATGAAAAAGGCTTAGAAGCCTGACTATCTACAAGATCCTGCCGGGGGCACAAGATCGTAGCTGAGGTAACAAGCTAAACGTCGAAGTCCACGTGGAACTACTAGCGAGACTGAGGTCTCTCTGCAAAAACATAAAATAGGCAAACGTGAGTACAAATGTACCCGGCAAGACTTACATCAGAACTAACTACATATGCATCATTATAAACAAAGGGGTGGTGGAGTTTAACTGCAGCAAGCCAGCTTTGACTCGGTGGCTAACCTGAACTACGACTGCAAGTAACTCTTTTGAGGTGGCGCACACGAGTCCACATATTCACCATATCAATGCACCACTACGGATCCGCTCCCGTCTCCCTACGAGAACGCCATCCATAGCACTCACGCTTATCTTGCGATTTTAGAGTATCCACTTTCACTTGTCTATGAACTATGCAAGGGGTCCAAGTTTCCATATCCGAGGAACCGGCTATTCAATAGATAATGATAACCCCGCAGAGGTGTACTTCTTCACACACGCTCGCCACTTATCGCCTCAGACACGCCATGTACCTCGGCAACCTTCAAGCGAAGCCGGGCGAGGGAGTCGGCCACGACCTACCTAAACACTCAAGTCTCTCGTCCAGTTTTATCGCCTATTCGGGTTCCATCCGCAAGGAGATCCGCCGGGTGTCGCCACGGCCCCAAACGATGTGTGCAGGGTTCCCGAGCCCACCATCCGGTGCCACTCGCACACCAGCCACGTGTGCCTAGTCTGTCCCAAGCCCACCCTGCCGGGTGCCACTTGGTAGAAAAATAGCATACCTACAAACACCAGAAACTAGTTGCAACTCCTGGACAGAGAAAAAGGGTGATTAAGAAGCCGAGAGGGCTTGGAGCGCCCGGAGCCCAATGTGTGGTAGTAACTGTTCATGGATCACAAACACAGAACTCAGTTCCTGAGGACGGCTGCAATGAGACAACCCACCATGTACTCCTACATGGCCTCTCACCGCTACCTTTACCAAATCGTGTTCACACACTTAGCTCACATAAAGTAGGACATGTTCACACACCTCTGATTCTTCCCTGATGAATCAGACCTGACTCAACTCTAAGCAATAGCAGGCATGACAAACAAGCATGAATGAGTAGGCACATCAGGGCTCAAACAACTCCTACTCATGCTAGTGGGTTTCATCTATTTATTGTGGCAATGACAGTCATGCAGAGGATAAAGGGGTTCAACTACCGCAGCAAGTAACAATTGTATCGTTGTTGTCCTAATGCAGTAAAAGAGAGCAGGAGCGAGGGAGTGGGATTGTATCGGAATGAACAAGGGGGTTTTGCTTGCCTGGCACTTCTGAAGATAATATAGCTCTTCATCGGTGTCATCGATCTCATCGTCGGAACCACGTCTATCGAGAGGGGACAAATTCCGGCAATAGAGAAGGAAACACAATCAATGCAATGCACAATATGATGCATGCTCATGACATGGCAATATGAGTGTGTTTGAGCTATTGCAACTACAAACAGATGGGTTTGGGTCATTTTGAACCAAAGGTTCAATTCCAAACTCATATTATGAATTTAAAAAGTGCCTTATCATGTTTTGCACAAAACACCAAGGTTAAGTTGCTTTATCATGCATGAAACTAGTACAGATGGAAAGATTAGATTTTTCTGATCATTTTTCATATATAAATTATTTCATTTGGAGTTACGGTTGAATTACTATGAATTTTAGAAGTTAGCACTATTTTCTGGAATTTCCTGTAAAAGAATAAATCCAGAAAAGAGTTATTGCGTCAGCATGACATAGGTGTGATGTCAGCAGGTCAACTGGGTCGGCCAAGTCAAACCTGACTTGTGGGACCCATACGTCAGTGTCTAACTAACTAACTTAAGTTAATTAGTACTAATCTAATCCTAATCTAACTTAGTTAAGGCCCTGGGCCCACATGTCAGTATCAGCGGCTAATTAGGTTTAAATAATATTTAACTAAAATTAGCAGGGCCTGGCCCCACTTGTCAGCGATCCAGGGGAGGTCAACCCCCTGGTCAGCGGGGTCAAACCCGCCGGCGACTCGACGCCGGCGAGGCCAGACGCGGCGGAGGGCCTTGGATTTGGTCCTCCATTGACCAAATCGACGATGGAGAAGTGCTACGCGTAGCTGGGGAGCTGCCGCATCCAGTGGTGCGAGTGGTTGGACACGTGGAGGTTGGTGCTTGCCGGAAGCGAGCTTATGGCGGCGGCCGGAGTTCGGCTTCGACGGCGCGGTTAGCTACAGAGCGCGGGGAGGCAGGGGAGAAGGGGAAACCGATGCGGGGGCTCGAGGACGTCGTCGGAGAGCTCGGGGGAGGCTGGAGTCGGCGGGGCGGCGATGGGGATCCACGGCGGTCGGAGGCGAAGATGGCGTCGGCGACGGCTCCACGGGGCACTCCGGCTTGTGTGGCTCGGCTGAGAGCTTCAGAACGAGGAGGCGGAGCTCCTGCGCGTGTCGGAGAGGCGAGGGGGGAGGCGGTGGCTACGACAACGGCGTGCGGCGGCGACGGCAGCGTTCGGTCGTCGCGCGAGAGAGCGAGGGAGAGGAGGAAAAGGCACGGGAGAGTGAGAGCGGTCGGGGCGGCACGTGGCGTCGTCCAGACGCATCAGCGGAGAGACAGGCAGGCAGGGAGGGAGGAGGTGGCGCGGTGCAGCGGTGCGCACATCGGGCACGCGCCTGCCCTTCCAAGCGGGAGGAAGACGACAGGGAGGGGGACAGGGGGCTGGGCATTTCTTTGGCTTTGTGATGCCGGGCAAAGACAGAGCTGGGCCGGTAGGTCCAGGTAAGGGTTTTTCCATTTTTTGTTTTCTTTTCTATTTCTGACATTTGTTTTTGAGTTAAAATAAATACTAGCATAATTATAAAAATGTTGAGATTCCTTGTGACCACTGGTTATAATATACCAGAGGCCCTCACCAATTTCCAACATTTTCGGAGCCTTCAAAATATTTATATTATTTTAAACAGCTCCAATTCAAATACATATGGGTTCATTCAAAAATCCAAAATGTTTAGCAAAAATGTGCATCACCTCTGGTTGTTGTTTGGAACATTTTCCAAAGACCATGGACATTTTGAAAAGCATTTTGGGTTAATTGGAATTCCATTTTTAATTTGCACCTATTTGAATTCCTCTTTGATGCTAGGGTTTGAACAATCCCCATTTCAGGTTTAAATGAAATTTAAACATGATGCAACACTCTAATGCATGCACTAGGCATTGTCAGAACTAGGGATGTGACAGCTCACCCCTACTAAACAAGAATCTCGTCCCGAGATTCAAGACGTGAGGTAAGAAGACAAAGGGGGCACAGCTAACACAACTTCACGATCCAGATGTCTTTCTCGAGGATGCTGATTCAGTGCTCCAATTGATTTTGACGTCTTTGTTTTTGAGATCTTCATCCAACACGAGGACAGAAACACTCTACAAGGATGGATCATTTTAATGACCACAAGATCAACTCACGGGATGAGATGTAGAACATCTCTTGAGCTGAGAGGCAAAACACACATCATGAAGGACGGAGGAAACAATTTGATGAGGTTTCAAAGTAGCGAGGAAAATAGTTGCCATGATACCACAACGAGACACCTTAGGGAAGGTGACTTGTAGGAATATCCCCTTGAGTGGCAAAAAGAATTACCTTTGATTCAGAGATCATTGAAACTCTTTATACCAGCCTAAGGCAAATCATAATCGATCATTTGAAGGAGTCCGGAAGAATGACATACCCGGACTAGTATGGATGATGTGGATTACCTTGTTGAGGAAACACAATGGATGATTTTAGTAACTGGGGAGAAGCTCAACAGTAGAGAGTGAATCCACTGTTGGATTGGTTATAGCATAGCCGAGATAACTGAGAGCAATCCCAGTTAGTGCCGATGATAACACTTAGCGCTTGTGTGTGCTCTCAAGAACTTGAGCATTTCCATATTCATCAAGGTTTTATTAACATCCGTGTCAAGGGTGCTGACAACACAACATACTACCATGATGAGTAGCGATGGATGATGCAGATGCAAAGGAAGATAACACTTTCTCAGCTTTCACCTTAGCGAGGCCAAGGGGACGAAATCTGGACGATCGACCGAGAGACATTTAGCACTCCGCTTCTAATGTTCTCCTTGATGTACTAGCATATCCCATTCATTGAAATGGTCTGGTATCTAGAACATCAAGTAAAGGTCGGACTTCGGAAACACAAAAATCCATAAGGGACAGCTAGGGAGTAAATCCTACGAAATCCTCATGGGAAGGTGGCCAACTTTCTCCATCAAGATACTACAATAATAGGTCTTCCGGCTGGGTGTGTTGGCCACGACATCCACTTTACCGGTTATCAAGAGACCAATATTATAGTTCTTGGGAAATGTCCCAACCATCATCTCTGCCTGAGATTCAGATCTGGTTGGTGTCAGAATATTCCAGACTCATCAAGTCTAGAAAGAAGAATGAAAGTTTGCAACACAAATCGACGAGACGACGTTGCGAGAATCTCGGGAAATGGACTACGGTAGTAAGCTCCAAAACATGAGCTGGTTTTGCTACAAACACGTGAACACGTTGTCCCAGACAAACATGGCCACATAGTAGTCTTATAATAGAACACTACCGAGTTCAGGTGGGGAATCATCATCGAGGATATCAAAGTCCTTGCATAAGGTATACTCTTAAGAAGGAGCTTCTTCTCCTTGAACAAGTCAATCAGTGGCTTGGTGTGCTAGGAACACATATAGAATGGAGGCGGCCAACCTATCAAACCATAGAGTACTTCGCACATATGCGTGACCAACTTGGGATGATTCCAGAGGAAGCAAAAACTAACTTTCTCGAACCCACAGTGGCAGCTTGCATCAAATGCACATGAGTTAGAGAGAGTCACTTCTTTCATCCGGACATATGCTTCATGAGCTAGCATGAAGAAATGCTTTCAAAAGTTTCCAATACTAGCTTAATGTTCAACAAGATTATGGAGAAGATAAGGATGTTGTCGATGGGCTCAACAACAGTTCATCCTGGTTTCCATGAAGATGGAATTCCATAATTATCAGATCAAGTGATAGCATTGGTCAGAACCAAAAGATGTAATGGTGTATGCCCGAGGAAACAACCACGAGTAAGACAACATTAAGAATATCGTTGGTTCTGATTTGATTTGATGATAGCCCACACTCAAATCAAAGTTTTGACAAGACAATATATCCAACAACTGACCACGAGGATCAATCGATGAATATATCATCTTTCTTCAACACTCACAAACGTAAAGATATCCCTTTGGAATGAACTAAACTTGGCAAAGCTTTTATATTTCAACTCTCCAAGTTGTTGTTTAACTTAACCAACTAGCTTAGGGGTATCCAAAACAGACTTTTGGAGAAGGGATGGTTTACAAGAAACCAACTTGATCACGAGCTCAACATAGTAGTCAGGAGACAACCTGGTGATACTTCCGAGAAGATATTCAGAATATCACGAACCACTGATATGTTACTAAGCTCGAGAACAATCTTGCTTTTCAGGGCAAGACGATATGATCACAAGAGCGAGGGACTGGCACAATCCTAACTCATGGATCGAAGAGTGCACCAGGAAATAAGGACTAGGTAGCACAATCAGTCTTAGAATGATGATTCAAGAACCAACACGCTAAGAATGAGAATATTGTCCATTTACTACCAAGCAGCGAGGTTGCTGGAAGTATCGATTTCACACATCACAGTTCACTTGTTAGCATTCCGGTTACAATAACATAGGGCCGAGGAATGAAAAATGATAGCGAGAAGTATCACTACGTCAAGAATTCATAAGAGGTGGTGCAACTCTCAAGACACTCTTGACATAAAGATGGTAGCACCCCAAGGTACAGCAGAGCAAAAGCTGGTTTGGCATTTTGATCCACGGAATACAACTGCTTTGACCCAATCCTAGAAATGGGTGAGGTACTGGAGTTTGTTTCTCCTAGTCATCATGAATAGAATGGCTTGACGGACCACAAGAATAATAAGCATCGATAACACGAATGCACAATTACTCCTAACTATCAATTGATAGACGAAGATCGGAATACGACTGAAGAGGGACAACTCAAAAGAACATATATCTTTCTGAGATGTGGATGCATAGATTAGTATGTCGAGCAAAGCTCAACATTTCTTCCGGATAACCCATGCAGAAAGGTAGAACTGGCAGATTCACAATATAGAATGGAGAACTCATCGAGAGCACTCTTGTTGTGATCTTTTGGTTCAAAAGAACTCCTGCCAAGAATGGTTCATGGTATTTGGAAGAACGATATACCACGGACCTCGAGGACTATCGCAAAGGTTACTAATATCCTAAAGGAACTAGCAAACACTATCAACACGAGGTAAGTAGAATGAATCTTGGGTCAAGAACCCAGGAGTAGAATACCTACTACTAAATGGCATCACGGGATGCTTTCAAGAATAGTGGCCAGAATCATCACACCGGGAACACAAAACATGGCTAGATTACTAGATGATCCCCTAAGACACCTAGGGTCATAATAATAATTCCAACATATATGTCGAGGCAATAGAATACCTCAACTCAGCATTTAGTGTGATTAATCTGGCCCAAAGGAACATCAAAACCAGAGGGAAAGGATTTGCAAGTGCATCAGATTGTTTAGAAACCTGGGATGACTCGGACAGCATAACGGCTGTAAATGCTCAAAATGATTGGAGACATGCTACCAAAATGGTGGCATAGCCACTTCGAGGCATAATATCAAGGTTTCGAGATCAACAGTTATGAACATACGGAAGTAGTAAAACTGAACTGAGATTTGAAACTATCAATTCTATAAGTCTATGGTTTAGTAACACGTCATCCCGATAGATAGATGAGAAGGCCTAGTTCTTAATCCCCGTAGAAGAGAAGAGGATGACTCAGATCAGAAGGCCATGAGGTATAAGAAGTAAAAAGAGCCTTACGCTCCTTCCCACAATCAATTCCTACATATAACTAAAGCATTTCTAGACTCAACTTCACCAGTTTGGCTTGGTAATCCTCACAGCAAATCAAGCTCGATACCAAAGCTGTCAGAACCCCGACTCAATGCCACATCGATCTTGCATGTAACACCTCATATCACTTTGCGGCCTCACGCATGGTATTCCCATGGGTGTTGCCTTACCTTTGCCCGGGACCGTTTGCGCCTTTTGGCACACGTATATGATAGTGTCGCTAGCATCCATATGATAAGGAGCCCGGCCGACATGGCTAGTCGTAAACCCAAAGTGGCACAGACTTACAGGACACATCCATGACCCAAAGATCGAACGTGTTCGGTCATCACGAATGAATCCGTGTTGTAGCACTGGCTAGCAGACTCGTGAAGCGGGCTGTAGCGGGCTAACAGACTCGGTATTCATCGCGACATTTCCCGAAGGACGATGTACCACAGAACGAAGAAGGACACATGCCGGCCAGCCTATGTGTTCCGGAGCAGTAGCAAGCTACCATGGCTCGGTGGAAACACTAGGAGACATTTCCCGGTAAGAGAGGCTACTAAGAATAAACAACTAGATAGCCAGATCCCACACATACCAAGCATTTCAATAACATACACACAATATGCTCGATATGTGCAAATACAACATGGCATCACAACATGACTCTATGACTCAAGTATTTATTCATTAGGCTCCGAGGAGCGAGATATTACAAACATAGGTCTCATGACCCAACATTCAGAGCATACAAATCAAAGCACAAGCGGAGGCTAACATGTCTGAGTACAGACATCTACAAATGAAAAAGGCTTAGAAGCCTGACTATCTACAAGATCCTGCCGAGGGCACAAGATCGTAGCTGAGGTAACAAGCTAAACGTCGAAGTCCACGTGGAACTACTAGCGAGACTGAGGTCTCTCTGCAAAAACATAAAATAGGCAAACGTGAGTACAAATGTACCCAGCAAGACTTACATCAGAACTAACTACATATGCATCATTATCAACAAAGGGGTGGTGGAGTTTAACCGCAGAAGCCAGCTTTGACTCGGTGGCTAACCTGAACTACGATCGCAAGTAACTCTTTTGAGGTGCCGCACACGAGTCCACATATTCACCATATCAATACACCACTATGGATCCGCCTCCGCCTCCCTACTAGAACGCCATCCATAGCACTCACACTTATCTTGCGATTTTAGAGTATCCACTTTCACTTGTCTATGAACTATGCAAGGGTCCAAGTTTCCATATCCGAGGAATCCGGCTATTCAATAGATAATGATAACCCCGCAGGGTGTACTTCTTCACACGCTCTTGCCACTTATCGCCTCAGACACGCCATGTACCTCAAAGAACCTTCAAGCGGAAGCTGGGCGAGGGAGTCGGCCACGACCTACCTAAACACTCAAGTCTCTCGTCCAGGTTTATTGCCTATTCGGGTTCCATCCGCAAGGAGATCCGCCGGGTGTCGCCACGGCCCCAAACGATGTGTGCAGGTTCCCGAGCCCACCATTCGGGTGCCACTCGGTACACCAGGCCACGTGTGCCTAGTCTGTCCCAAGCCCACCCCTGCCGGGTGCCACTTGGTAGAAAAATAGCACTACCTACAAACACCGAAACTAGTTGCAACTCCTGGACAGAGAACAAGGGTGATTAAGAAGCCGAGAGGGCTTGAGCGCCCGAGCCCAATGTGTGGTAGTAACTGCTCATGGATCACAAACACGTAACTCAGTTCTGAGGACGGCTGCAATGAGACAACCCACCATGTACTCCTACATGGCCTCTCACCGCTACCTTTACCAAATCGTGTTCACACACTTAGCTCACATACAGTAGGACATGTTCACACACCTCTGATTCATCCCCGATGAATCAGACCTGACTCAACTCTAAGCAATAGCAGGCATGACAAACAAGCATGAATGAGTAGGCACATCAGGGCTCAAACAACTCCTACTCATGCTAGTGGGTTTCATCTATTTACTGTGGCAATGACAGGTCATGCAGAGGATAAAGGGGTTCAACTACCGCATCAAGTAACAATTGTATCGTTGTTGTCCTAATGCAGTAAAAGAGAGCAGGAGCGAGAGAGTGGGATTGTATCGGAATGAACAAGGGGTTTTGCTTGCCTATCACTTCTGAAGATAATATAGCTCTTCATCGTTGTCATCGATCTCATCGTCGGAACCACGTCTATCGAGAGGGGACAAATACCGGCAATAGAGAAGGAAACACAATCAATGCAATGCACAATATGATGCATGCTCATGACATGGCAATATGAGTGTGTTTGAGCTAATGCAACTACAAACAGATGGGTTTGGGTCATTTTGAACCAAAGGTTCAATTCCAAATTCATATTATGAATTTAAAAAGTGCCTTATCATGTTTTGCACAAAACAGCAAGGTTAAGTTGCTTTATCATGCATGAAACTAGTACAGATGGAAAGATTGGATTTTTCTGATCATTTTTCATATATAAATTATTTCATTTGGAGTTACGGTTGAATTACTATGAATTTTAGAAGTTAGCACTATTTTCTGGAATTTCCTGTAAAAGAATAAATCCGTAAAAGAGTTATTAAGGCCAAGATGACATAGGTGTGATGTCAGCAGGTCAACTGGGTCGGCCAGGTCAAACCTGACTTGTGGGACCCATACATCAGTGTCTAACTAACTAACTTAAGTTAATTAGCACTAATCTAATCCTAATCTAACTTAGTTAAGGCCCTGGGCCCACATGTCAGTATCAGCGGCTAATTAGGTTTAAGTAATATTTAACTAAAATTAGCAGGGCCTGGCCCCACTTGTCAGCGATCCAGGGGAGGTCAAACCCCTGGTCAGCGGGGTCAAACCCGCCGGCGACTCGACGCCGGCGAGGCCAGACGCGGCGGAGGGCCTCGGATTTGGTCCTCCGGTGACCAAATGACGGTGGAGAAGTGCTATGCGTAGCTGGGGAGCTGCCGCATCCAGTGGTGCGAGTGGTTGGACACGGGGAGGTCGGTGCTCGCCGGAAGCGAGCTTGCGGCGGCGGCCGGAGTTCGGCTTCGACGGCGCGGTTAGCTACAGAGCGCGGGGAGGTAGGGGAGAAGGGGAAACCGATGCGGGGGCTCACGGCGGGCTCGAGCACGTCGTCAGAGAGCTCGGGGGAGGCTGGATTCGGCGGGGCGGCGATGGGGATCCACGGCGGTCGGAGGCGAAGATGGCGTCGGCGACGGCTCCACGGGGTGCTCCGGCTTGTGTGGCTCGGCTGAGAGCTTCAGAGCGAGGAGGAGGAGCTCCTGCGCGTGTCGGAGAGGCGAGGGGGGAGGCGGTGGCTACGGCAACGGCGTGCGGGTGCGACGGCAGCATTCAGTCGTCGCGCGAGAGAGCGAGGGAGAGGAGGAAAAGGCACGGGAGAGTGAGAGCGGTCGGGGCGGCGCGTGGCGTCGTCCAGACGCATCAGCGGAGAGACAGGCAGGCAGGGAGGGAGGAGGTGGCGCGATGCAGCGGTGCGCGCGTCGGGCACGCGCCCGGCCCTTCCCAAGGGAGGAAGACGACAGGGGAGGGGGACAGTGGGCTGGGCCATTCTTGGCTGCACGTGCCGGCCAAGACAGAGCCGGGCCGCAAGTAGGTCCAGGTAAGGGTTTTTCCGTTTTTTGTTTTCTTTTCTATTTCTGACATTTGTTTTTGAGTTAAAATAAATACTAGCATATTTATAAAAATGTTGAGATTCCTTGTGACCACTGGTTATAATATACCAGAGGCCCTCACCAATTTCCATCATTTTCGGAGCCTTCAAAATATTTATATTATTTTAAACAGCTCCAATTCAAATACATATGGGTTCATTCAAAAATCCAAAATGTTTAGCAAAAATGTGCATCACCTCTGGTTGTTGTTTGCAACATTTTCCAAAGACCATGGACATTTTGAAAAGCATTTTGGGTTAATTGGAATTCCATTTTTAATTTGCACCTATTTGAATTCCTCTTTGATGCTAGGGTTTGAACAATCCCCATTTCAGGTTTAAATGAAATTTAAACATGATGCAACACTCTAATGCATGCACTAGGCATTGCCAGAACTAGGGATGTGACACAGTTGGAGTAGGGCGGATCACCCAGAGGTGATGCCGAGTCCGGGCTCTTATGCCCTAGTCCTAGGTGCCACCTTGGCCACTGATGGGCGGGCCGCCCGTTTCTCGCGAGTCCTGATAGACGGAGGCAGCAGCATCAACATCCTGTACAAAGACACCATGGAGAAGCTAGGAATCAAGCGAAGACAGCTGCAGAGCAGCCGGACTGTGTTCCATGGAATTGTACCAGGCCTTTCCTGTTCGCCAATCGGCAAGATCCTGATAGACGTCCTCTTCGGAGACAAAGATCATTTCCGCCGAGAGCCGGTCTGGTTTGAAGTAGTGGACTTAGAAAGCCCATACCACGCCCTTCTTGGCCGACCTGCTTTGGCCAAGTTCATGGCGGTTCCTCACTACGCCTACCTGAAGATGAAGATGCCGAGTTCCAAGGGAATTCTGACCGTAGCCGGCGACTACAGGAAGTCGTCCGCCTGCGCGGCCGAAAGCAGTCGGCTGGCCGAGTCCCTAGTGATCGCGGCTGAGAAGCAGCTCCTTGACCGGGTCGTGGCGATGGCAGGAAAGCAGCCCGAGTTATCGCCCGACCCCAAGGAGTCGGAGGCAGAAGGATCATTCAAGCCGGCCAAAGAGACCAAGAAGATACCCTTGGACCAGAGCACCCGAGAGGTATCGCTGTCATGGGCACAGCCTCGACAAAGAATAGGAAGGCGAGCCTGCCGATTTCCTCTGTGAGAATCGCGACATCTTTGCGTGGTCCCCCAAGGACATGCCTGGTGTCCCGACGGAATTCGCCGAGAACAAGCTACACGTCAGGCCAGATGTGAAACCCGTCAGGCAGCCCTTGCGCCGCCTGTCAGAAGAGAAAAGAAGAGTGGTTGGAGAAGAGATAGCCCGACTCCTGGCAGCCGGCTTCATCATGGAAGTATTTTTCCCAGAGTGGCTAGCTAACCCAGTTCTGGTGTTGAAGAAGAACAAACAGTGGCGGATGTGTATTGACTACACAAGTCTCAACAATGCCTGCCCAAAGGATCCGTTTGCCCTGCCAAGAATCGACCAGGTGATAGACTCCACAGCCAGATGCGAGCTGCTGAGCTTCTTAGATGCAGATCAAGCTAAACCCGGCAGACAGACTGAAGACCGCCTTCATCATGCCGTTTGGGGCCTTCTGCTACCTGACGATGACGTTCGGCTTAAGGAATGCCGGCGCCACCTTTCAGCGTTGCATGCAGAAGTGCCTCCTCAAGCAACTCGGCAGGAATGCCCATGTTTACGTGGATGATGTGGTGGTGAAGACGGAGAAGCGTGGGACGCTGCTAGAAGACCTCAAGGAGACCTTTGAGAACCTGCGCCAATTCCAGATCAAGCTTAACCCAGAGAAGTGCGTTTTTGGAGTTCCAGCCGGCCAGCTCCTTGGCTTCCTAGTCTCTGAACGCGGCATAGAGTGCAACCCCGTGAAGATCAAGGCCATCGAGAGGATGGAGGTACCCAGCCGACTGTTAGACGTGCGGTTCACCGCTGTTACGCCCATCACCGATTCATCACCGGCTGGGCGAAAGCTCGCCCTTGTATCAATTGATGAAGAAGACCACCTTTTTTGAGTGGAACCACAAGGCGGACGAAGCATTTCTCCAACTGAAAAAGATGTTGACTACTCCCCCTATGTTGGCGGCTCCGACTCCCAAAGAGCCCATGTTTGTACATCGCCGCCACCAGCCGAAAGCAACAAGACACCATCGAGTCGAAGCGCAAGGAGGAAGGCAAGGCGCCCCGTCTGTAGAGGTCAGATAGCGAGGTATCGCGACCTCCAAGCAAAACTACCTCACTACCGTAAGATGTGCTACGGTGCATTTTGCCGCCAAGAAGTCAAGCCTTACTTTCAAGAGCATCCAATCATCGTGGTTTGCACCGCCCACTCGCCGAGATCATTGAAGCCGAGACGCCCGCCGAGTAGCCAAGTGGGCTATAGATCTGGCTCCTTACACCATCTACTACCAGCCCTGCACCGCCATCAAGTCGCAAGCGCTGGCCGATTTCGCCGACCGGGCCGAGACCAAAGACGGCCGCCAAATACCGACTCCACCCATTGGCGGATGCATTTTGACGGCTCCAAGATGCGCACCAGCCCGGAGCCGCATCGCCCTCACCTCCCCTAAAGGCGATAAGCTCAAGTATGTGCTGCAGATCCACTTCGCCGCCTCCAACAACGCCGCCAATATGAGGCTCATTCATGGGCTCCAGCTTTAAAGAACTTCGCATTCGCCGGATCCCGTGCTATGGCGATCGACTTGGTGGTTCAAAGAATCATCCGGGCGATCGACGCCAAAGACGCAAACATGGCGAAGCTACCGCTCGTGCAGCAACACAATGATACTTCAAGGGTGCGACCTTCACGTGCAAGAAATGACAATGATCAAGCGGACGCCTTTGGCATGAGTCGGCTCTACCCGCCAAGCAATACCTTCCGCCGCTTCTTCGCCTCCTCAAGCCGCCCATCAAGCCTTCACCGTAGTCGACTCATCTTTGTGCGGCCCGCCAAGTAGTCGACCGACTCAGAGCCCTAGCAGACGGCCCCAAGAAAACCACAGCTTGAAGCCGCCCGAGGACTTGTAACCCGGTCCGGGATCGGCCGCCCGCCCGGGGACTTCAGAGTCTGCCCGGGACTACGCCTGGGCCGGGTCTGGGATCGCGCCACGCCTGTGGACTCACATTCAGCAAGCGGCTCTGGACTCCAGCCCGCCGCCTCCAGCCTAGCCACCTTGTCCAAGTCAGCTGTGGCAGAGTTGAAGAAATAGCAAGACCTTCATGGGCACAGCCCATCCTCAAGTTTCTAGTAAATGCAGAGCTGCCGATCGATGAGATCTTGGCTCGGCAAGTGCAACACCGAGCGGCAAAGATACACCATAGTCAACAGAGAGCTAGTCAGCGCAAGGTCACCGGTGTCTACCAAAGCCGAGAGCCGTAACAAGGCCAAGCAATCCTCGAGACATTCATCGTATGAAGGCCACCATGCGGCTTCAAGAGCACTCGTCGCCAAAGCTTTTCACGGTTTCTTTTGGCCGACGCCTAAAAGAGGCTAAAGAGTTAGTCCAAAATGCAAGGTGCCGATGTTTTGCTCCATGCCACTTCAGCCGCTTCCGCTTAAAGACAATCCCCATCGCCTGCCTTTCGCGTTTGGGGCCTGACGCCCGAGGCGGCCTAACTCACTTGCTTGTCGCGTGGACAAGTTCACCAAGTGGGTAGAAGCGGCTTCATCAAGAAGTTGAACGGACCGATCGCAGCGACTTTCATCGCCGACATCACGGTGCGCTTATGGCATACCGCACAGCATCATCATCGACAACGCACAAACTTTGCCAAGGGCGCTTTGGCCTGCTTTCGCGACGCAGGCATCCGATCGACTTAGCGCCCGCTGCCCATCCGCAATAAACGGCCGTGGAACGAGCAAACGGCCTCATCCTGTCCCGCAGATCAAGCCTCGATCGGTCGAACCACCGGAGCGCTCGCCGGTTGTTGGGTCGAGGAGCTACCGCCGCCCTCCTGAGTTTGCGACGACTCCAAACAAGTCAACCGGCTTCACGCTTTCTTCCTCGCCTTCACGGTGCCGGGCCGCCATCCTGACGGATATAGAGTTTGACTCTCCACGAGTCACCATGTACACCGAAGAGGAAGCTGAAGAAGCACGCCAAGACGGCGTCGACTTTCTGGAAGAAGGCCGGCTGTTGGCACTCAGCTGGTCCGGCATCTACCAGCAGAGTCTGCGCCGATACTACAATCGAAAGGTCAAGCTGAGATCATTTCAAGAGGGCGACCTTGTGCTCCGGCTGATTCAGAGAACAGCCGGCCAGCACAAGCTGTCGGCACCTTGGGAAGGCCCCTTCATCATCAGCAAGGTGCTAGGGAACGACACCTACTATCTGATTGACGCTCAAAAGCCTCGAGCACGCAAGAGGGACGACTCCAGCAAAGAAACAGAGCGCCCGTGGAACGCAAATCTTCTTCGAAGGTTTTACAGTTGATGCAGTATGTATCGCACTACCCCCTTTGTATTAAAGTATTAAGATTTGGGCCTTCGAGACGAGCTCTGGACTCGCTTTTTTGTTATCTCAGATGATAAGAATCACGCTCCAATATGCTACTCTTTTTATCATACCGTCTCGCACCGGGTCCGACTAGTCGGCCCGGGACTTGCCTTCTGCGCTTATGAAATGCTTCCTCGCAATGGACAAGTAATGTGTTGCACTCAAAGCCGCTCTCTCGTCGAAGTCAGCAACCGCAGAGCGAATCACCGGTAGGCAGAGAACAAGCAAGAACGAAAGACACATGAAAAATGGCCAAGGACCTAAAGCATATGCATAGCTCAAGCCGCTACCAGCTTTCTCTTCACAGAGCCGACTCATGAGTAGTCGGCTCGCCGCCTTAGTTTATCAAAGACGGCCGACTCTTGATAGTCGGCCTGTCGCTTTCTAGCCGACTTTACAAAGAAACCTAAACCATCAAGTACTTGCCTTCCCAAAGTAGCCAAGCACTTGACCTAGCGACAGTCCACAGAGGGTCATCCAGCCAAGAAGGCGACAACTAAAGGAAGACGGCAAAGGAAAATCATAAGGAGCAATAAGCAAGGAAAGGCGGAAATCGGATAAATATTTACATAGACCTCAATTTTCAATAGAAATTGTGATACACCCCGGGTGGAATTGTTCAAACCTAACAAGTCTTCAAAAGATTACTAAAGACAGATAAACGAGGCGGAAAAAGCAGCCTAGGAGGCGGTCTCCGGGTCGGAGGATCGAGGAGACGGCGTGTCGGGTGCCGGGCAATCGGCTCGGCGGTCTCGGCTTGGTCGCCTCCGCGGCATCCGCTTTGTTCTCCACGCTGCTCGTTGGCGGAGGGGCGATCGAGCCGAGGCTGGCCGCCGCTGGCTTGCCTTCGGGCGCCCCGCCTCCGCCTCCGCCTCATCCTCCTCCTCGCGCTTGAGTCGATCACCTCCACGAAGTTCGCCATACTCCGGTTCATCCTGAACCAGTCCCGCGGCACTTCTTCGCTGCCTTCACCCGCCGCATGAAGACATTGGTGTCCGTGGTACTCGGCGATGGTCGCGCCAAGGCCGACAAGGGCGCTTCCACGGCCTCCAGCCTGCGGCTGGCTTCGACCGAACGCTGCCAGCCGGCCTAGGTCCAGCCTCGATACCACGCTTGACGAACTCCAAGGCTCGGGCGTGTTCGCCCGGGCCGAGGAGCCTTCCTTCTGCTCAAGACGGCCGGTAATGACTTCAGCCTGGCCGACAATCCGATCGGGCGGTGCACAGAGTCGCATATTCGCCATTAGGCGGCATAACCGTCACGCCGTAAGACGCCGGTGCGCGCGAGCCGGTGAGCTGGACGAAGACGAGCTTTAATGCTCAGAGCTGCTCGTCGATGGTTCGGGGCATTAGCGGCGTTTCTCCTCACCTTCGCCTTTTCGCTTCTTCTCGAGCAGCCTCAAGGCCGAGGGACTGCCAGGAATGACTTGGAAAGAAGTCTGCCAAGACAAAAAATAAGAAAGTCGAAAAATCAGAAGTCGGCCTGACACATAGTCGGAAGCCCAAAGAGACGAAAGAAACTTACCATCGACGATGTCCTCGATCTCGTGGTAGCCGGAAGTTCAGACGCCTCCCTATCGGGTCCAGCGGAGCGCCGATCTTGAACTTGGCCATAAGGGCGGCCTCCGCCTTGGCCTCGCCCTCGCGCCTTCGAGCAGCTCCTCTGCCGCCAGCTGCGCCAAGAGGTCATGCTCTTTAGCAAGCTTGTCTGCACCTCCTCCTTGGCACGCCGAGCGGTGTTGCCTCGCCAGCTGTTCTCAAGAGCGGCGCTGGCACCTGAAGAACGAAAGAGACAAGCAAGTCGTCGTAGTAGATCATTGGGAGATCCGGCTCGATCGCTGAGCAATGGCCTCAATCTCGGGATTACAACATGGTGCGCCTAGCGCCTTCGCCAAGAAGGAAGAAAAGAGCTCACCCCGCTTTCCACCAAGTCGGCGGTCCGCTTGTTCAACTCCTCAACATTGCGGTTGAAGGCGGACGCTGAGGTTATGATACTCCTACAAAAAGCCAATGAAGACAAAGTCAAGATTCGAACTTCATAGGGAAAGTTCAACCGCCCGCCAGCAGCCGCCCGTAACTCGGGACTACACTCAGAGGGTGAGAGGGCCACGCGCCTCTACGTAAAATACAAGAATCATAAAGAAGAAGAAACATATTTCGACAGATGTCCGCACGCCGACGCGCCTGGTGCATTTTTGAAGGGCATCGCTTTCAGCTGCCAGCCTACCGAAGTCTGTGAGCGCTTTGCTTCAGCCGTCCGTGGCGCCGCCGCAGAACCACCCGGTGGGCGCGCACTAGAGGCCTCGACGCCCGTGACCGCCGAGTTGGCGGTGCCGGGCTTCCCGAGGTCGCCCTTCAAGACGGTGACGCACCGGGCGTGGCGATTTGAAGAAGCAGCCCAGCTTTGGCCTCGCTGGCGCGTCGGCGGTTCGACCGCCCACCGCTGTTTGCCGTGCGGTCTTCCAGACGGTGGCGGAGGCGGCAGAGGCGGCACGAGGGTGTCCGAGCCAGAAGCCTCGCCGCCCTCCTCCACAAGGGGGTTCTCGGTGCTGACCTCTCCGGTCTGCCCCGTGAACTCCGGAGCCGGCGGCGCCAACGACAATGGGGGGACGAGCATCGCCGATCGGGCGACGCGACTGCCTCCTCACACGCTCAGCCGCAAGGGCGGCTTCGGCTGCCTCCAGCTTCTCGGGCGCTATGGCCGCCCGGCTCGCGCCTTTCTCCAGCGGTCGGCCTCCTCCTCATCGCTGGCTTTCCCACAGATTCCGCCTGCCGCCTCCCCGGAGGTCGGCGGCGGGATCGGGCCGCCGAGTGTTAGCGGACGTCTCTGCCGACCCCATGACAGAGGGGACGGCGACCCTTTCGAGGGAGAGGGGGGCCCTGAAGAAGAACGGAGGGAGAATAAGGGAAAGTTCGGGCATGTCGGTGTACTAAAGTAGGGGTACCTTAGTACCCCGAACTTGTGCACGGCCAGTCGCAGCACCCCGCGGCAAAGATTGCCGGGCGTCCGCCAAAGATCCTCCGCTATTCCTATTTACTGCCATTCAAGAACAAAGTGTCAACCAAGTAGACAAAGCCCCGGCAAGAGGAGCTTGCCGGGAAGGACAAGGCCCCGGCAAGAGGATCTTGCCGGGAAGGATAAGGCCCCGCAAGAGGAGCTTGCCGGGAAGGCCAACCAGGCGCTTCGAAAACTTTGTCCGACACCCCGCTGCTGCCCCGCAAGGCACAATGAGCGCAAGCTTGCTGGTGCAACAAGATGATGGTCCGCAAGGCGCTTTGTGCGGCAAGGCTGCCACTCGCACCCGAGCTCCAAATAAGATCCAACGACGTGTCACCCCTGTGGCTATCCCAGGCACGCGGGCGAGGCGCCAGCAGCCATGCGGTGCGAGGTGGCAAGTTTAAGTCGATAAGGAGGCCATCGTGGGCGATCGGTGGCACCCCTAATGGTCGCTTCTTGCACCGCTTGCGCGACTCAGACGGGCATTAAATGCCCTTGTCCCCGCCACCGAGTTAGGTAGGGGCATCGCTGGTAGTAGTTGTACCAACCTGCTTACTTTTTACCCCTCTCTTTCACGCTGTTACCTGTCGGTGACCTCTTTAGACTATAAAAGGGAGGCACATGCGACGAGAAGGGGTTCGGTGGATTCGACTCATTCAACACCACAACACGTTCACGCTCTTGAGCAAGAACAAAATACAAACACAAAGCAGCAGAGGAGTTTTATCTCTCCGAGAGCTCAAGCCGGGTAAACCCCCCACAAGCCTTCGCCGATCCGCTCACATGGGCGCCCGCCTCCTTGTCAATTAGAAGGCCCCCTGCCCCATAGGTGCTCGTGGTTCCCACGTAAAGCCCACGACATCTTTGGCGCCGCCAGGTCTTGGAGAAGGTGTTGGTGAAGATACTCTTCCAATCCGAGCATCGACCCACCCTTGTCACCAAGAAGCTGCCGGGGGTGCCGCTTCTTGAAGAACTCAAGGCCATTGTCGCACCCATTGTGGACAAGGTGAATGAGGTCGAGGGTCGACGGCAAGCTGTGGATTAGGCCACCTTCTTCTCCCTTTTCTTGCTAACGCCATTTCAGTTATGAGAACAATCTAGTCAGCGCCACAATAAGTCATTCTTGTAATATAACTTTATTCTCGGTACTGCTATGTTATATCCTTTATCTGCTACATCCCTTGCCTGTTTTACCCTACGCCCGAGGGAACTTGTCGCGCTAGTTAACACTTGCTGAGTGCGGAACATCAAGAGTCTCGCTACGCGTGCTACTCCAAGAAGAAACCTTGTCGGGCTAGTTGCAAGCTCACTTGTATTGTTGAGCGGACTCAAAAAAATCAAGGGAGCAACTTAGCCACGAGCCCATTCCTCCGCCGCACAGTGTTTTCCATACAAGGCACGGACGCTTCAAGGAGTATAACTTAAAACTTAAAATTGACTATGCTCAAACTTTGGCAACTTAGCTTTTTCTGTCAGCCCGCTATTCCCAAGGCTAGATTCCTTTGAACGACGCCGTCCACACCTTTCATCTTCCTCCCCCCCGTGAACTTGTGGGCGGAGGAATCTTTTTTGAGAAGAAAGAAGAGAAAATAATGATATGGAACCTTAAGGTTCTCTATTGCTTATCGGGGTAAGTGCTGCACAAAGTGTCGATATACATGCAAGAAAAAGAAAGATGCATTAATTTGACAAGATGTGCGGGCACATAAACTTTATTTATGCACGAGTCGCGCCCGCTTTGTACAAAGGGTTACATGCAACAGCGGCAAGGTTAGAGAAAGGTGGTTGCCGGAACGGGTCCGACAACCGCGCCTTTATGGGTAAACTTATGAAGATGCTCTATGTTCCAGAGTTGCTCACCGAATGCCATCTTCGGTCTCATATGGACAAACACGAGCCTAGTGACTCGCTTTCACCCGATAGGGCGCTCCCACTTCAAGGCCAACTTGTTGGAATTCTGGCGGATTGAACACGCCAAGAACAAGGTCGCCTCGAAGCTTCCGCATTAACTTTGCGGCTATGATAGCGCGCAAAAGCTTGCCGATAGCGAGCAGCTCGCGACAAAGAGTTCGAAGACGATTTATCTCCTCGAGGAGCAAATAAGTCATCTTGTCGCAGCGTCGCTTCTTGCTCAAGCTCATCATAAGCGAGCACTCGAGGCGATCCAGATACGAAGTTCCCCGGGAGAACCGCTCGCCTCCGTAGACAAGAGCAAAGGGTGTCCGCCGTGGCTCGATGGCGCCGCCCCGACGACTAAAGAACCACGGCAGTCGCTCGATCCAATTTCTTCGTGACTTGTGCAGCCTCGTCGAAGGTTCTGGTCTTGAGCTCAGCAGACTTCAGCTTTGTCTTCCGCCGCTTGACCGCTGCTTCGGTGAGTAACAGAGCGAAGCAGATCTTGGTGCCAAGATCTTGACGACAGTATGAAGGTGCGGCTCAGGAATTGTGTGCCATTGTCGGTGATGATCCTGTTAGGGACCCCCAAACGGCAAACAATTGACCAAGAACTTGATCGCGACCGTGTTGTCACCTTCCTCACCGTTCCACTTCGTGCCACTTTGTGAACTTGTCGATTGCAACGATAAGTACTCAAAGCCCCGACAGCTCGGGAAAGGGGCCGAGGATGTCGAGCCCCTGCACTAAAAAATGTCCAGATAAAGGGATTGTTTGAGAGCTTGAGCTGGTTGATGAATCTGCTTTGGAATGGAACTGCACGCTTCACACTTGGTTACTTGTGCACTTGATCCTCGGAGGGCTGTCGTCCGAAGAAGCCTTTGCCGAAAGCCTTGCCAAGAAGTGTTTTGCGCCAATGTGGTGGCCACATATGCCTCCATGTATCTCCGCCAATAGTTTTGTCCTTCTTCCCGGAAATGCACTTCAATTTCAATTCGCTGAATCTTCTTCAGATAGTATGTCATCGACAAACTGGTACATACTGATTGCCGGGCTACTTTCTCCGCTTCTTGCTCCTCGAAGTTATCATGTCCAAGGAAATGGATGATCTGCAGGCTCATGCCGAGCTTGTGGCTCGACGACAAGGACTAAAGGCGCAAATGTCCAAGGGAACATCCGCCTCACGGCAAGAATCTAGTATTCGCCGGAGCGGATGCTCCCTGCAAGCGGTGTCGACACAACTTGTCGGAGCATCCGCTTCAACGGCAAGCCCTGGGGCTTGTCCTGAGCAGATCGCCCTCGAC